>VZTG01001225.1:41196-60641 GCA_013397845.1 Melanocharis versteri
GGGGATTCCTGAGGAGGGGATTCCTGAGGAGGGGATTCCTGAGGGGGGATTCCTGAGGAGGGGATTCCTGAGGAGGGAATTCCTGAGAAGGGGATTCCTGAGGAGGGGATTCCTGAGGAGGGGATTCCTGAGAAGGGGATTCCTGAGGAGGGCATTCCTGAGGAGGGGATTCCTGAGGAGGGGATTCCTGAGGTGTAGCCCCTCATTCTGTCAGAGGGCTCAACCCATCCCTGTGCTCCCCGTGTCCCTCGTGGATCAGCCCAGGGAGCCGATTTGTGGTTTTGCTGCTGGATTAGTCTTAACCCAGATCCTTCCCTAATCCCTGTGGCTGCAGGAATGCTTGGGCTGGACCAGCAGGGAGTGGCACACGGACAGGAATGAGAAACTCCAAGTGGAAAGAGCAGCAGCCACTTGGAGGAATCCAGGATGTTTGCTCATTTTATTTCTGAGGCCTGCAGCGCTGAAAATCTCTCCTGTGTTCATGGGAGCATCTCAGTGTATTCGTTGTCTAAATAAAAGTAATTTTTATCTGTTTACAGCTTCCCAATTCTAAGTTTTAACTGTTATAACACCAAAGAGCAAGGGGAATGTCTAAAAAAATCAGAACACCTGACTAAAGCCATCCTAAAGCTGTTGGAAACAATCTTGCTTCCATACTGATTAGAATTCCCATCTATTATCTGAGTATCTGCTAGACACAGTATCTGGAGAAAATGAAGTTAAAGCAGAACAGATGGCAGAAGGAAAAAAGAAGAAGCAGCTATCCCACCTTCCAAGGCTACCTTTGCAGGAACATATGGCCTTTTCCTGGGCTTTTGTACGACAACAAGTTGGCCAGATGAACAGAACTTCAAAAATGAACTGTAACTGCCTAACAACACCACGGACCACGTGAAAAACATGAAAGCTCAAAGAAATACCAAAAAGCAGGCAGGTCTTTCTGAGAAGTTAATTCAGAAATCAGCTGGAAGGCCAACAAACTATCACATTTCTTTAAATGACGTGCTGCATCGTTATAAATATAACATACGGCTATATTTCCTTTATGTATGTGATATATATATATGTAAGGCTAACATACTGACATATTTACTTTACGTATGTGATATATAGATATAAGTAACATTTTTCAAAGGTTTGGTAACGCTGTCATTTGAGTGGCTGCTGTTTTGAGCACATAAGGTATAAGAAGGGATATCATCTATTTTTTGTGGGAAAAGAAAAAAACAAGAAATGGAGTTTTAATTTGCAAGAGGAAAAATCAGACATCAGTTCAGTCAATATCACAATCCTATAAATCCTGAGTAGCTGATACCTCTGCCTGCAGTTTGGACATTCTCCACATCTTGATGAAGTTCATACTCAAGATTTAGACCTGTAAGGTCTGGAGAATAAAGGTCTCTCCAACAATCACATGTTCCAATTTATTTTGGTTTTCTCAAAACATTTTAGAATTAAATTTGATGAATAATTTACAGATGATTTTCGTTCATCTGTAACACAGCACTTGATTTGTTTCCCTCAGCCCCTTTGCACACCTGGTGTACAAACATTGCTGTTTTCTGGCTCACAATGGAAATGTAATCAACTTTTCTCCTTCACTGATCTTTAATTTAATATAGAGATAACTGAGAAACTGATGAGAGCTGAGAAGATAAACAAAGAATTTGAGGTCTGTATCATGCCAATTTGTCTTTTCTCCTATTTCTCCTAAACAAATGTTGCTCAAGGTACAAAAGAATGAGTCAGCAAAAAAATTTAGTAGTTATTACTGTGAACTAACAAATAATGAATTTTTTAATGAAGCCCAGAATGTTTGGGTGGGAAGAGACCTTAAAGCCCATTCCATGGCCAGGGACACCTTCCATGGACCAGGATGCTCAGGTTCTCTCTGTAGGTGTCTCTATCTCAGCCTTTTCACACAAAATAGAAATATCCCCCAAAAAGTGAAGACATTTGGTAAAATTACCCAAACAGGAGAGAGAAACAATTGTCACAATTGTCTTCCACCCTCTCTTCCTGCCCCTCCAGCTGCTCCTGTGCTCCCACACTGCTGGAACACATCTTCCACAGGCAAGAGTTAACTCAAGCCACCCGAATATCTTAATTTCTATGTCCTGACTCAGATTATTTTATAGAAATACATTTGTGTTGACCCCAAGATCAGACCTTTTTCCATTTCTCCAGGAACACGACGTACACAACTCCACCAATACCTGGATAAAGCATGAGGAGAAGAAAAGGACAGCTGGACTTTCAGAGGAATCTCTCAACCCAAAGCCCCAAAGTCATTAGGAGAGAAGAAATTTCATGCAGCGAGCACACCAACAGTTTATGTTTTTGCCTCATGACACTTTATCATCACATAATAAAGTATCTTCTTTTAGACATGACATTATGCCATTGTTTAAAATTAAATCCTCCCCAAAGAAAATAACACAAACTTCTCTAAACTGTGTTACTTCTTCTTTAAAAATTCTTGGCACAAATCTCCGTAACGGGCAAATCTTGATTATTTTAAACTCTTGCAGGGCAGATGCTGCCAGGGGAGCAGAGAGGAGACTCCAGCAGACTCTGCTCTGGATTCAGACTCCAACTGAAATTATCCTGAAACTGGAAAGGCTGAGAAAATTCAAAATGAATTTCCATAGAGAAGGAATTTCATCCCAGTTCCGCCCCTGCCTGCTCCAGGCTGCCTCTGTCATTGTCACTCACTTCCTCCGAGTAGTTCTTTCGAAGTGATGCTGCTAATTAGTACAACTAATTGTCCAATTCATTGATAAAAGTATCAGGATGGTATTTGAATAATCCCCAGGCACAGGGCTCCTAAAGCAGAATTCAGCTTCTGGAATTCTGATTCTATTCTCGCTAAGGTTAATGGATGGTTTCCCACTGAGTTTAATACCATTCACACTGGATCACTCCTGAGTCTATATTTATATAAAAATGTCCTACTATTTCAATCTGTTTGATCATTTTAAAAAATCCATCTTATTTATTCAGAAAGAGAGCTCAAAATTCGATAAAAATTTAGCCTAGGACTGAATTAGTTTTCAGAAAGCTTTGAGAGATTTTATAAAGTCTAGTTTTAAGGTTTTTTTAAGTAAATGCTACCAAATAATCAGGCATTCCTCTGATTTTTAGAAATACGTATCATGACAGCACTAAGGCCAAAGAGAAATGTTAAATATTATTAATGACAAATGTACCAAATGTCACTGGGGAAAAGCACAGTACAAACAAGGATTTAAAGGTCTCAAGGTGTTTGACAGCAAACCAACAACAGGAATAACTAAATTCCAGATTTTTAAAGTTAAAGACACAAGTATAAATTCAAGGATTTTCACATCAGCAGAACACACAGAGGAAAAGGATCCGAGAACAAGACTTTCAGTAGCAGTCAACAGACAACTTGGTTAAACCTAAATTTGCTCTTTTTTTACATGATTTTATATGAAGTTTTCTGTATGACCAAAAAAAACCCCTTTCAAGCCAAAGAAACTTCTAATACACAAGAAGTTGAACAATTTAATTGCTTTGCTTAAGTTAGTTTAAGAATTAGACAATATTAATTTCATAATTAAAATGTAAGAGTAATAACATAAATTACAATTTTGTATGGCTCTAAGAACAGTGAACTGCAAAATGCCAATTTAACGATCGAATTTTTCCTCCTTCACAGAAACCACAATTAAAGTGTCCCAGTTCCTTCATTCTCAGCCTGTTTTTTACACTTTCTGGCTTCAGGCATAATAAAAGATGAAGTTTCTGACCCCTGAAGCTTTTGTTTCCTCTCCTGCACTTGCAAACTTCCCTAATTCAAAGGTCTGGCAGGAAGGAGTTAATGGGAGCTCCCAGATGAGAAACTCCATCTCCCAAAGAGAGTCAGGGAGAAAAACTTGAAATTCCTCCAGAATTGTGTCAGATTGGAAGTGATGGACAACCAGACCCCCTGGAACACGGATCTGGGAGATGAGGAGATTCCTGCTCCATCGAGCGCTTCGGTGAGCTGAGAGTGAGGATCCTTCAGCTTCCTGCAAAGTCCAGCTCAGTCTGGCAGCTCTGGGAGAACTCTTCCCAAATTCTGGGAAAGGCAGGAATGCCAGGCATGGCACTGGCAATGTCACCAGCTGTTGGGATCTGGATTGGGATCTGTCTTCCACACCAGGAAAACCGAAACTCCAATGTCAGGACATGGCTTCACCCAGAAACTTCCTCCTTACCTTACGACCCCTGTGAGCTGCTGCTCCTCCAATCAGCCTCTCCTGTATTTCAGTATTTTCGGGCTCTATTTTTTTGAGCTGATCCAAACCAAGCCCAATTTAAAGGATCTGAATGGTCCCATCACCTTCAAAAGGTTCAAGGCTGAAAGTGATTCCATACACAAAGAACTTGGTCGGATTTTAAAAGTACCTTTCAAGGGATGCCAGGGGAGAAAACTTCAATCTGCTTTTTTGCAATGTGCAAATGTGCAAACGTGGCAACCAAACCTAAACAAAACGAGGACCCAAAATAACCTCAAATTGGAATTCTACTTTTGCCCTCTCTTTGGATGAAAGTCATCAACAAGTGTGAGGAACAGGACCTTCATTTGAGCAACCAAAGTCTTAGAGGATGCCAACAAAACACGGTTTTGAACATGAAGACAAAATGAAGCCATTCTGTAAATGGCACCAGAGCACAGAAAACGCCTATTTTAGCTCCTGCTGCATTGCAGAGAACAGATGGAAACATTTCGTTTGGACAACAAGAATTATTCCTTAATAATTCAATAATTTCTCCCTAATATCAAGGCAGCCTGAAAACCAGTAAGAGCACCTTTAATATTCCATGAACTGAGATCTGCGCACCTACTGGGGCTCCTTTAACATCATTAGTGATAAGATTTTAAATCAGTTGAGTTTCCTGCTCTGTGGCATCAACCAAAGCTTTTAGCAGCCTCATAATACATATGTTATATATATACATGTTATATTATTAGTCTTATATTTTGTATTATTATTATTACTACTACTACTACTACTACTACTACTACTACTACTACTACTACTACTACTACTACTACTACTACTACTACTACTACTACTATATCTGATATTATTATTCTGATATTCTTGATATTCTGCACTAGCAGCTCCAAATAACAGTGCCCAGGTCTTTCCTGAACTCAGGTCCTTGCAGGTAACAGTTAACTGGTACTAAGTGGAAGGACTGAATTAGTAAATCTTAAGTAGGGTTACAAAGAGTCAACACAAGGCAGATACAGGCTCCTGAATTATTTATTTTTTGAACTATAAACATGTCCTCTGCTAAACCAGCAGAATTAAGAATCTACTCATGCAGGATGCTCATTTTGCATACTAGGGCTTCACTAAAAAGCGGTGTAAATTTACTCAAGGTAAGAATTTATCCTAAAACACGCAGCAAAATGTCTTAAATTAAGACATTTAAGTGCTGCAGGTCAGCCCAACTGAGCAAATGATGGTGAACACAGGAGGGCAAAAAAAGTTTGTACCTCAGCACCTTCAAGTATTTTAGGCAGCAAATAAAAATGAGCAGCTTAAACCAAGGTTTTTCCCTAGCAGACTTTTGCTTTATTTGTCCAAAGAAACATTAAACACAGAAAATATGAATTCACCTGCACAGAAATAACACTGTACTCTTACATTCCTCAAATTATCATCAAGGGCTATTGTTACACCTATTTACCAAAATATTTTATATCAGTGTTTCTCCCCACTTGATGTAACCACGTCATTTTATGGCAGAATTAACGTGACAGCACAAACGATCCCTTCTGCTTTATTAATTGAATTAATTGCCTTGGTCCAAACCCCAAACCCACAAGAAGCTCTGCATTTGTTGCAACCACGCCCTGAATGGCAGCCTGGGCTTTGCAAAGGAAGTCTCAAAGCTGAAAATAAAAAAATTCAGGCAGGAATTCCTGGCTGGGAGGGTGGGGAGGCGCTGGCACAGGGTGCCCAGAGAAGCTGTGGCTGCCCCTGGATCCCTGGAATGTCCAAGGCCAGGCTGGACAGGGTTTGGAGCAATCTGGGATAGTGGAAGGTGTCCCCAGGGCAGGGGTGGAATGAGATGGGCTTTAAGATCCTCCCAATCCAAACCATCCTGTGATTCCACGAATTTCTGCACAATTCCGTACAATTTCTGTACCTGTGGATAAATTCTGCCAATGAGTTTGATAAAAATCCATTTTTGTAGCGCGTTTTCCAGCTGCTCTTTCTGAGTACAGAAGACATAAAACCAATAAAAAGGAACAGAAGCTTGTTTTAAGCTTTACTTTCAAATTTTTGTGTGATCAGCAACAGGAGATGACTCGGGAAGGACCGTGGATGTAAGCAGGGGTGTGGAGTCATCCCGAGGAACAGATCCAACACACCTTCAGAGCAATGATTTTCCCTGCCCAAAATGATTGCAGACTCAGGCAGGGACTTGAGAGATGATTCTGGAGAAGCTGAGCCAAACTGCAAAGTCTCTTCACACAGAATTGAAAATCGTTTTTAAAATTTCCCACTCTTCAAGAGTAACACTCTAAAAAACTTAATCCATGAAGCTTTTTGGAACTCCAGCAAGATAATTTAACACGTTGTGCTGCTCTGAAGTTAAGGTCACACATTCTGCCATCATGTTGTGCATGAATTTTGATTTCCCTCAGCATTATGGTATTTGACATTCATGGAATCATCTCAGGTTAAGGCAAATGGCGAAACGTTGCATCAGGTTGTATTTTAATAACTGGAATCGAGGATTTCAGGTATTTTGTACTATTGCAAAGGCACCATGTGTACATTTACATGCAGTGACTGTTGTATCCAAGGAAAAGCCATTCCGTGATTTACAGCCACAGCACTCAAGCACAATTATCAGCTTTGAAACCCATCAATTTGATTTTTTTTCCCTTTCTTTCTTGCTTTTAGCTGGCACTAGCACAAGGAGTTCTGGCATAGATTGTTTTCAGTTTGTACACATTTCAAACCAGTGCTGATTTCCTGGGACAGATGATTTAGAATTGCCACTTTCCCTTTAACTGAGCAGGATTTGCCACAGTACAAGATTTCTCGTATTTTTAACTGTTGGGCTTCCAGCACCCAAAGCAAGGCTCATTTTCTCTTTCCACTAAAAAGTGACTTTTTCTTTCTCAAACCATTGAAAAGTCCAACAGGGCCAATGTGGCTTCTTTCCTCTCTTTAAACTTAATAAAGTGCCAGGGATAGAAAGTAACTTTATGCTCAGTTTTTGTTCTTTGGAAGGGACAAAAAGGAGCAGGCACCACATTTATTTCTGGTAGCTTTTGGTGTAACAGCAATGCAATTTAACATATTCTTCTGTTTTTTAGGCAAAAAGTGACATTGCTGTTCAGGAGCATTCCAAGAGATGCCCGAGAGCTTTCTGGAATGTTAATGGCGAATTTATCAGCTACTAAACTTCTTTCTGGAAGTGTTCTCTGGAATACTGCAAATCCTGGTGTTTTTAACCACCTAATGAGTACGAGTTTTCCCAGAATGATTCCCCCAGGGATGGCTCCTCCTGGATAAACACCTCTTAGGAGCCTTGGCATCTTCCCTGGGAGGGTGGGGAGGCCCTGGAATGGATTTCCCAGAGAAGCTGTGGCTGCTCCTGGATCTCTGGAAGTGTCTAAGGTTGGATGGGGCTTGGAGCAGCCTGGGACAGAGGAAGGTGTCCCTGCACATGGAATGGGCTGAGCTTTAACGTCCCTTCCAACCCAAGCCTCTCCATGATTCCACGACAATCTGGGATGTGAAGCTTTGGGAATCACTGCCCACACCCTGCCAGTGTCCGTGGTGAAGGCACACCTCGGTGTCCTGCTCCCAAACATCCCACCAGCACTTCCCACTGCAGGGAATCCTCCTGGGGAGCCACCAGGCACCAGCACAGCCCAGGGTGACTCCGAGGCAATCAGGGGACACGAGGAAAGCTCTGCTCCCACCTCCCAGCTCCCTAAAGCTGTTTTTGGACTGGTTCTCGTGAACCACTGAACCAGCACCAGCTGAGCAGACAGTTTGATTCCTGTGAAGGACTGGCCTTCAACCTTGTACTCCTGTCAGAATCCATCCAGAGGTACCACATGTGACACCTACCCAAAGCTGTTAAAAAATTAAATCACCCTAATTAGGCAGCCAGCGGGCCCTCCCATTCTTTATTAGGGAATGTCAAAGGGAAAAAGCATCCAAGCCCTGGAGATCACCACATTTGCATCTGAAACCACACCAAGACCACGCCATTGAGTGAAAAGGAGGTAAAATGCAAGTTCCTCTAATGTACAAAAGGTGCCTTGAAGGTGTTGCACATTTTCAGCTATTTTAATGCATTTTCTTTAGAAGCACCGATCAGGTTTGCGGGTTTATTGTAATATTTTGCTTTCTAGTCTTGAAAGCATCAACTCAGTGTTCTGAGCTTTGAGCTTTCAGAAATATTCTGTTTTCTTTTACTGTCAGGCCTCGAGCTGCTGCAGACAAGGACAAGCTCAAGATCCATTTTGAGAAATCCAGATGTGCCACAGGCTGTCCCACCAGTCACTTTTGTTGGTCAAACCCTGAATTTAGTAATTTATTGAACTGAAATCATCAAGTAGCAGATGTTATGGCAAAAACAACTGATAGAAGAATTAATGTTTATTTTCTCTAGATCTTCACAAGAAAACCTAATCAGAAACATCTTCAATACTCCTCAAAATCTTTATTTTTTACCTTTTATTGGAGTATAGAATCATGGAAATGAATGACAGGGATGGTTTCAGCATTGAGTGTTTCACATGAGTTCAAGGACAGGTAAGAAGAAATTTAACTGGTTTGGAATCTGTGTCCCAGAGCTCATCTTGCAAAACCTGACGCAGAGTTACCTTAATGTTGGAAAAGCAGGAGAAGGGTCAGGTATTTGGAATGAGAGGCCTATCCAGAATGCAGGAATGGAACACTGAAATTCAGGAATGGAACAATGAAATGCAGTCATTAGAGAGCTGTGTTTGTGATTCTGTGATTTGGACATGTAACTCAAATGTTTTTTCAGCTCTGCCATCAGTTCCTAGAAAGTCAGGACTCCAGGATTCAGCAATTCCAGCTGGACAATCCTCAATCTGTCTGCTCTAAAATCACCTTTTTATCATCACTAAATCGCCACATTTAGTTCACTGCTAGAACACAGTTCGATCCTAAATTCATGTTTTATAAATTCCTATTTCCACCTAAACAAATAATCTACCCCTGTGTCAGTCCAGCAGACCTTTTGTATGCTGTGGTTTGGCGTTTTCTCACTCCCTTTTCAGCGAACAGATCCCATTATTGCAAATATTCTATGAACTTGAACCTAAGCTAAAATTTACTCCAAGGAGCACAGCCCTGCTATTCCAACAAGGAAGGGTCTGTAATCCTTGCAACCTCTCCTTGCCTTCCTTCCCTTCATCCCATTTTTCAAGTTCAGTTCCCAGGCTGAGGGGCTAAACTGGCTTCAGCTTCTTACATCCTTCTGGATTTAGGGATTGATCACAGAGGAGGAAGTCAGACCCTTCTTTGCTTCCAGCCAGAAATGTAATCCCCCTGACCTGAACCCAAAAATCACTTATGGTTTTAGCTCTTCCTCCAGAATTTCTCCATAATGGAGAGGACAGAGCGTGCTGGAATTCTGTCAGTGCATACCTGGAGTGCAGGCTCTGAACACACAGCAATGCCATTTTTTCTCCCTCAGAATTTGGTGTTTAACCATTTATTTGGGACAGCACAAGCCTTACCTTAAGAAATGTCTCAGCCTCTGAAAAAAACCTCTATTTAAAATCTACCACATTGTGTCTATCAGTAATTCAGGGGATAAAAAACCAAAGCCAGCTACAAATGTAGCACTTTATAGATCAAGTTTATGCCACAGAGCCAGAGCAGGAGGATGCTGGGCTGTGCTCCTCAGCTCCCTGGCTGGGAGATCATTTCCACACAAATGCCTTGCACAAACTTTACCCAATTGGCATCATTTTTCCTTTTTGCAAGTAGTGCAAGAAAAAGCTGAAGCACGAGCACAGCTGAGGGAGGTGCATGAGGAAAAATGGACTGCAACAACAACAAGAAAAAATACAGCCAGGAAGGATTTAATACGTATAAAACACAGAGAAAATATCTCAGTCCAGATCACAGAACGGGTAAAGTTGGAAAAGGTCTCTAAGATCATCCAGGTGAGAGGCAGAAGAGCAGTAATTTTATATAAAATGCAATTTGTTCCTGTTCTAGGTAATTAATATGGAAACCATTTTCTAGGTGCCGTGGTGAGCTCAGTGCCAGCCCCAGGCTCTGAAACTCGATCAGGGAGCTGTGACCAGGGGCTGTGAAAGGTGATAGCCTGGGAGCTGCAGGGAGGCACAGAACTGCCACTGGGCTGTCTTCTGGCCTTTGGCTTCTTCAATTCATACAATTCCAGAAGGGATTGGCTTGGAAGCACATCCAATGCCACCCCTGCCACGGGCAGGGACACCGTCCACTGTCCCAGGCTGCTCCAAGCCCTGTCCAGCCTGGCCTTGGACACTGCCAGGGATCCAGGGGCCTCCATGGAATAACCTGTGCCAGGGCCTCCCCACCCTCCCAGCCAGGAATTCCTTCCCAATATCCCATCCATCCCTGCCCTCTGGCAGTGGAAGCCATTCCCTGGGTCCTGTCCCTCCATCCCCTGTCCCAAGTCCCTCTCCAGCTCTCCTGGAGCCCTTTAGGGCCTGGAAAGTCACCCCAGAGCCCTTCCTTCCTCTCCCTTAGATGCCTAGAAAAGAAAAAGGACCTGTCTGGGGCAGGAATCCAATCCTGCAGGGAGCAGCTCCAGGGATGTCAGACACAACCACACAACCCACGTCCAGTGAGGGCCCCACTCCCATCTTCACTCCAGCTTTCCCAACAAGTTTTCCTGATGTAAAGCATTTCATCATCGATCAGCCACTCTCCTCTTCTCAAAAGCACTCCAATATAACTTTGTGCATTAAACACGGGCTCTCAGAGTCTGTTTTTCCAGGGAACAGGTGTGTGATTCCCATCTCCTGCTCCAGGCTCATCAGCGTGTCCTATCCCTGGCCCTGCAGCTGCAGCCAGGCTGGTCCTTCATAATTACAAACCATCTTTAACTGGAATTTTAGCTCCATATTCCTGCAGCCCAAATCAAAACTATTCACGGAGAATGTGTAATTTTGAATTTGAAATATGTTTAGATAGGACCATCATGATAATCTGAGGGCATTGGCCCTCCTGCAGAAACATCTGTGTCAAAGCAGGGACTTGTCCCCTCCTGTGGGTCTATTTTTAAAAGCTTGAAATGTATTTTAGATTTTAGATCATCAAGGAAATGCAATTTAAGACAAATGAGAAAAATCGGTTTTATGTATAGAGTCCTTCACAATCATATTTTCCACAGAAAAGGCATTAGAAAAAAGCCTTTTAAGTGCTAAGAAAGAGAAAAACCAACTGAATTATGGAAAAACATTTGGTAAGAACCCCCAGATTTTATACCCTTGTGCTCAGGAAGGTGCCTGGCTCACTCTTAAACCCTCACAATCCTTTCCAAGAGGAGACATTGTAAAAGAGCTGGGTTTTACAGGATTGCAGGGCTGCAGACCAGAGCTAGACACAATTTTAATAATACTCCTGACAGACAGAAAAATCAGCCAAATATTGATAATATGGCTGTCTTTTTTTGAAGTAGCATCACCTAAATCAGGGATTTGCTAACTTGCTTCACTGGAAGATAAAAGTTTTGCAGTTTCCAGTGAGTTTTGAAGTGCTCTTTGCAGGAACAAAGTCCTTTCTCTCCCATCACCAGTCCCCAATAACTGTTTTCCAAGGATCACAATCAACTGAATAAATATTAACCTGCTCAAGGCACGTGCCTGTAATTCTGATACAACACTCAGAGGCACTTCCCTCAGCTTTCTGCACTTTAAGTGGTATTTTCAGGTGGAATGATACCAGAAAAGGTGTAAAGAAGCCCAGCTGAAGGCTGGGTGTGATGGGGATAGATTGAATTCTGTACTCTGAGAATACAATGTTGACTGAAAGCTGCTCCATGAGAACCTCACTGAACACAAAGAGGATCCTCCAGTCAGAACACCCACGTGTCAGACTGTTCCTGAGTGCCATTGTGCCTCCTGTCACCTGCTCATTTGCCTACAGGATCTGTCCCCTGCAAATGGCACTCGCTGCCACTCAAATGCTGAAATTGTGCTGCAGATAAAAAGAAAACTGAAGGAAATAAAAAAAAATATATATATAGGCCTGAACCAACAGAAATGTCTGCACTGGCAAAGGTACAAAACTTCCAAACAAAAATTAGCAGCATAAAAAAATGCCGTTAGAATTCTCTAGGGGAGGTTAAATATACATTTTAATACCTAAAATATATATGATTTTCCTCTGTTGCCTTTCATTGAAGGGGCACCTGCGGCCAGGTTTTGCTGTTCCTTTGTTGGGACAGGAATGAAACAAGAATTCACTGCTGGAGCTACTTCCTGATGAACTATTTATCATCCAATCACACCGAGATTGACCAGTGAACACTCCCATTTCTGTGGGATAGAAACAAGAGCGTTTTGTTTTCTGAACAAACAACGAGCACCTCAAATAGATTCCTGCTCCCATGGAAAACTCTCACTGGCATCTGTGTCCTAAACAGTTTTAGTTCCTGGATTAAGGACCGATCAAAAAAGAGGAGATATTTTAATATTTTTTTTTTATTTTTGATGAGTTTTTAAACAAAAACTTTAATTCACCTTCCCTTTTCCTAAACTCAGCTGCTTTTGCCCCCCACTTTTAGAATGGCACCAATAAACTGAGGGTGGATTTGGGTTGGATTTATGGTTGGACTCCACGACCTGAAAGGTCTTTTCCAACCTAAATGATCCCATGATTCTGTGATGAAACCCCAAAGAAATGTGATGAATCCTTTGAAGTGATCCAAACTTAGTTTGGGAGGCTGAGCCAAAGCCAGCTGTGGCAATCACTGACCCACCTTGGTGAGGATCCTTCCCTCTCAGGAATATTTTTCAGGAATGTGGTAAAAAATAAAAATAACCCTTTTTGTGTTCTGCTCTGGAGCAAGAGAGGCTCTTTTCTTCAGAAACTTGATTTTAAAAGCATCCCTGGTTTTAATTTTCAAGCGTTTCCCTGGACTGGGATCCTTCTAGGAGAAGGCCAGTTGACAATCTCAAAATTGATAATGCCTTCCTCAAGCATTTCAACACATTTTCCACCATTGTCGTGGCCCTCCAAGGATGTGAATTGATAGGAAGGGGAAAAGAAAACAAAATTGAAGAAAATAATGATAAAAATTTCCTTCACAACCTTTCAGGCCACCTCCATGTAAAAAAAACCTTTTTTTTTTTTTTTAGGTTTTCATCAACGGCTACATTTTAAATTTGCTGCCCTTGAGCTTCCTTTTCTTTTTTTCAGAAGGAATTATTAAAACAAAAGTCAAAGTTAGGAATTTGGTTTAGTGTCTCAACAGAAAAGAATAATTTGGTTTATCTTAAGTACTACACTATCCATTCTTCTTTTAAATATTATTTGTAATTAATAAATAATGACAGGACTTCTTCTCTGTTATTTTAAACCAGCAGCACTTTCAGCATAAAGATGTGGCTTTTACTTCACAGAAATTTCTTGTGATATTACAGGAAAAACTAAGGATGGAGATATGTAACATTTTCTAATACCACAGACTGAAATAATCCAAACCCTCAACATTTTCTGGAGATATCCCAAGAACCTCAAAGCTTTCTGGAGGTTCCTGGGGCTGCAGGAAGCCAACCCTTAGATTTGCTAAGAAAAATTAACTATTTAAAAAAATTAACTGTAACAATTTTTCTATTTTGTTATGAATTTTAAAGAGAGAGGCACTGCAGGATCAGAAAGTTTTGCATTACTTCAACATTTAACTTTGAAATTACAACTAAATCCCTGAGCTTGATTAATTTGGTTACAATAAAAGAAGTGTTGGGAACATTTCCTTTTGTTCAGGGTGCCTGCTGCTCCAATTTTTCAAAATGAAAAGCCTTTGTAGTTGGTTTTATTTACAATATCTGTGTAAGGAAAAATTCAAAACGCCAGCCCATAATTCAGTTTCAGAAGGAGCAGCTGGAAGAGAAACAGGGATCATGGAAAACAAACTTCTTGCTCTGTGCAAAACCTTGGCAGAAGTGGTACAAAAATCTCAGCTCAGGCAGAGAACAACTTATCAAATCTATTACATTTAAAATGCACTTGGAAAATTTGCCTTTAAAATGCACCTAAAAGTTGTGATATTAAAGAGCAACATCAGGAAAATGTCTTTTTTTTCACCCAAATCCTTTAAATAATTTCTGTAGGAAAAAAAATTCAAATTAAGTAGGTCTCCTTTTATTAAATTTAAGAAGGTAGAATTCGTTTATACCTTGCTTTAGAGAGAGTACCCTGGGATTTCACAAAACTCCAAGCCTTTCATATGGAAAGAAGACAGAGAGAGACAGAAAATTGATTGTTCTCAGGAAAACATCAGGGCTTCAGAAAAGGCAAGCTGGCTCCTTGCTTTTAATGACAATGCAGGAAAAACAGGCTGAGGAGAAACCTGCTGGAACACAAGCCTGTGTCCTGCCTGCCTTAGGATAACCCCATCCAAACCTTGGGAATGACAGAGCTGGGAGCCAGGCCATGCAGAGAGCAGAGAGCCAAGGCTCTGTGTGTCACAGGCTTCGGGAAAATTAAACAGCTCCATAAATTCTGGAGTTTGGTCCTGGCATTCCGTGGGTCAGGAATATCTCAAAAACAAGGCTGGGAGCTGGGGATGGCCCAGGGCACTGGACGTGTCTGTAGTTATTGCACAGCATCAAATTCCCTCAAATTCCACACCAGAATTTCCCATGTTTAAAAAGATGAACAGATGCAAACCCCACTCATCCTCCCAGGCCTGCAGAGCCAGGTTTCCCTGTTAATAATGCTGGATTTGCCCCCACACAAGGAAAAGATGGAGCTGCTGGAGAGTCCAGAGGAGCCACGGAGCTGCTCCAGGGCTGGAGCCCCTCTGGAGCCAGGCTGGGAGAGCTGGGAATGTTCACCTGGAGAGGAGAAGGATCCAGGGAGAGCTCAGAGCCCCTTCCAGGGCCTGAAGGGGCTCCAGGAGAGCTGGAGAGGGACTGGGGACAAGGGATGGAGGGACAGGACACAGGGAATGGCTTCCCACTGCCAGAGGGCAGGGATGGATGGGATATTGGGAAGGAATTCCTGGCTGGGAGGGTGGGGAGGCCCTGGAATGGAATTCCCAGAGAAGCTGTGGCTGCCCCTGGATCCCTGGCAGTGCCCAAGGCCAGGTACAGCCTGGGACAGTGGAAGGTGTCCAGGCCACAGAACTGGAATTTTAATGCCCTTTCCAACCCAAACCAGTGTGGGATCTCTAAAATCTGTTGCTAAAAGGTGTGAGAAAGCACGAAGGCAAATTGTGAATCCCATCTGCAGGGAAAGGTCTGAACTGAGGATGGAAGGATTGAACAATTAAAGGCAGAGGATTGCTGGTTAAATTCCATCTATTTAATGGAAGGGTTTCCTATGGAGGAAAATAGCAATGCTATCATATAATTAAAGATAATGCACGAGGTCTGAGTGGGTGAGGCAGGGTCAGGAAGGTTTGGGAGTATTGGACTACACAGGAATGTGGATTCCATCCAGAGAGCCCCTGCTTTTAAAAATAGATCAAATGGAACAGCAGCAGTGGCTGCAATACCTGCACAGCTGTGAGCACTTTAGTGTGGGGGGGAAAAGGGTACAAAAAGACAAGTTAAGATGCTGAGAATGAGAACTAAATGTTTTCTTGGATTTCACTGGAGCATCCTGAGGTTTATCCACATGTACATATTAGAACTTTCAGGAAATAACCAGTACAACATGAACCTTACAGAGAAAACTACTTTCCCTGCCCTAGTTTTTCACGTATAAAAAAAGGTTTTTTTACAACCCAAACACAGACTTTGATAATTATTCCCCCAAAACATTTGGTTTGCCTTTACCAAATGGTGTCGATTCCCATTTTAGAACAAATAAAAACATATGCAAAGGTCTATCCTGGAAGGGAAGAGTGACAACAAAACAAACCCAACCCCTCAATAAGGCAGTGGTATAAATAACCTCTCTCAGCTCTTTTAAATGGAAAAACCTTCCTTCTAAGGGTCAAAAAAAAATCCCCAAACTAAGAGAAAACGAAAAGGGAAGAGAACTGCCTTCATTTTTTCTCTTCATTTTCAAAGATTCCATAAATGAGACACTTAATTTGTCTGGGCTAACAAAGCACTTCCAAGAATTCTCTATTGATGCTGCTTGAAAACAGAGATTACATATATGTATATATTATATATGTATTATAAAGATATGTACTACAAAGATTTGCAGAATGAGCCCTTTCCCAGCAGATCCTGATTTGACTAAAAGAAGAAAATTAATTACAAACACTGAACAAACTTTGCACTTAAATCAGTTTTAACTGTGCTGCATCAGAGCATCAGGTGGGCCTCAGCATCCTAAGAACACTGGAGGTTGTATTCCCCAAATTCCCAGCTCCCAAGAGCCATCCAAAGTTCAGATTTGAGAATTAAGGAGCTTATTCATTAATTTATCCATGCCCTTCTCCAAGAGCATTTTACAGGCTTCACTTTGAAAAGCCTCAGCTCGAGTTGGTGCCTCGAGAAGTTCAAAACTGAAGCTGTAGCCTCATTTTGGCCCTCTCTGCTAAAGCAAAGAAAAGCAAATATGTAAATTCCCAGTGAATTCAAGTGCCCCATTAGGAGCTCAATTATATTCTGAAATGGTGTCTTAATTGGTTTGCTCATAGATGAGCTGTACTGCTAACCAAAAATCTACTGCCATAATCAGCACTAAATTTCAGATATTGCCACACATTAAATTAACAGCAGATAATGAGTGGGAAAATTAGCTCTATTTCCATAACAGGAAAAAAAAATGGTCCCATATTACCTACGTTGTTATACAGAGTTAGTTTCAAAATGGGAAAAAATTATACATAAACAAAACTCTCCTGAATATCCTCACATTTATTTGGATCATTTATTGATAATAAATAATACAAGCAGAGAAAAGAAATGGCACAGGACACAGCAGATTTGTACTTTCAATATTTAATTTAAAGAAGTGACAGTTTTAAATTCTGTAGAAATCTTCAGGAGATTTACCACTGTTTTACCCTTTCTTCACCTAATTTTTTCTTTTTGAGAATAAGTCCCACCCTCAATTACTCTTCTCATCAGTACCACAAAAACATTGGAACTGCTCTGCAGGTCAAAAAACTCATGAGAAAAGAAGAATAAAGAAAAACATTAAGTGCAGGAAAAAAAGAGAAGCTAAGGAAGGACTCATACTCTTGTCACTAAAAGGAGGAGAAGAAACGGAGCTCTTTCCATGGAGATTATTTTTCACTTCAGAATAAATAAACATTAAAAAAGAGGTTAAAAGTTGGCAGAGTGGTCAGACTCCTGAATTTCAGCTGCTGTTCAATTTTGGAGGTCAAAAACGAACTTATCACTTCTAGACAAATGCGTAATGTGGATTATTTGAGTTACCTTTGCTGTCTGAAGGAAACAGATTTCAGAGATCTTGTCTGTAAATGATATAATCTTCAACAGTGCTGCCTCCAGCGACCACCATCGTCAACAAGGATCTGCAGAACAGCACCAGAGCAGAAAATCAGCCAGGAGAGCTAAATACTGATTGATTTATTTATTAAAAAGGCACAATTGCATGCAACACACGAATTTAGGAGCTGCTGTTAAAAATAAACAGTCACTACATGGGAAGGGATTGGTCTGCTTGAGGAATATGATAATTACTCTGCATTAATATATTTAAAAATATATTGGGGAATTCACTGTGATACCAAAATAACAACAGCAAGGATCCCACGAGTTCAAATTTCAACTAAATAAAACTACGAATTAGTATTGAAATGTGACATATTATCAGCACTAATAGATTATGAAAAGTTAAACCACCTCCCTAGACTGAAATTAAAGGTAACTTCAAGACAAGGTCACTAAAAATGCCAGTTACGCTTTTAAAAAATAAAATTATTCAACAATATAACCACAGAGTATCATTTGTTAGTGCTGCTTTCATATCTCAGCACTGTAGCTATGGGAAGGAGGAATATAAAAAATTAAATCACTAGAAAACACATCAGGCCCTGAAGTTTTTGTCTCGTAAACAATTTTTCTTTTTTTACTCAGTCAATTCCACTTGGTTTAGACTTTCTCAGACTATGGAAGAACCCAACTTTGAGCAAAGGAAACTCCCCCACACCCATCACCTGAGAAAAAACACCTTAAAACAACTTCTCCCACAAAGCAGCAAGTTATGGAATACCTACATGGATACTCTGTTTATTCTGGTTTTTTGAAAGCTCCAAAAATCTAAAATCCTCACAGAGGAAATAACTGTCCCATCAGTCTCTGAAATAGAATTGCCCACGATTCTGTCCCCTCTCTTTCTCATGCAAAGCTGGAAAAGCAATTGGCTGTCCCTGCACCTCCCTGCCCAGCTGAGAACGGATGGATCAGCGTGGGGAAAACGTTCCAGACACAAAATGAGCCAGTGAAGCCCCAAAATGCTGCTGTGCAGGAACTGGGAGCGATGCTGCCCTGGCAGATTGCTGGGGAATTTCCAGATCTGGGCCAAGATGGGGTTGAGGGGCAGGAGAGGAACAGAAAAAAGTGTTTTTCATAATTGAAGGCTCAAGGAAGATCTGGAAGTCACAGAAATCTCTGCGAAACAAGAGGTGAAAAAGAAGATCTGATGATGAGCTCAACATCACCAAATAACCCAATCCAAGACACCAAATGCTGGTGCACACAGACCCAAGGAACATGGAGGTGGCACTAAGGGACCTGGTGACAAGGTGGGGATGGTCACAAACAGAACTCCATGACCTTGAAGGGCATTTCCAACCCCAAAAACACTAGACCCAAACCCACCACCTGTAAATTCACAACTTATGCAGCCAAAATCTACAACCCCTCAGAATAATGAGCAGTTAAAGTTGGAAAAAGCCTTTGAGATCATCAGGTTCAACCAGCATCACTTTTTGACACCTCTGTTGGCTTTGATGTCCTTTATTTGGTCTCTAACCAAACCAGAACCCAAACACAAACCCAAACTCAAACACCAATGAAAACTCGAACCCAAAGACCCTAAACCACACTGAAACACAAATCCAAACCCTAACTCTAACCAAAACTCAAACCAAACCCTAACCCAAACCAAATCCCAACCCCTGGACCAAAACCAAACCCAAACCCCAATGAAAACTCGAACCCAAACAAAGACCCTAAACCACACTGAAACACAAATCTAAACCCTAACCAAAACCCAAACCAAACCCTAACCCAAACCAAATCCCAACCCCAACCCCAAAACCAAACC
>VZTG01001225.1:60822-101892 GCA_013397845.1 Melanocharis versteri
AACCCTAATCCAAACCAAACCCCATCCCCAACCCCAAAACGAAACCCTAACCCTAACCCTAACCCTAACCCAATAAATGTCAAGGAATAAACTGCTCCAGAAGCCAAGGCAGGGTCCACCAACAGATTTCTTGAACGAGCTCAACACAGAATTTGCATCAGTGGCTCCAAAGAGGAAAGCTCACCTGCTGAAAACTGGAAAATGGACTGAGAACTGGAGTGAAAAATGGCATTTTAAAAGCAGAACACACAATGTGGAGCAGCTCTGGGACGAGAATGGAATATTTCATTGTGCCACTTTAAACAGATCTTGTTTGCAGTCTCCAGAGTGGTTCAGAGGCTGGGACTTGTCTTCCCTAAAAGTGACTTTGTTCACATAATTTGGTGTTGAGGTTTTCTATCAACCGTGCTTCAGACTTCCCATTCAGTTCTTAATCTCTTAATCTCAGATTTTTTTCAGTGCCATGAAAAGATCTGTATTTTATTTTTTTGCCTGACAAGTAAATCATTCTCACGTTGCCTTTTGTGTTAATAGATGATATTTTCTATTTTCTTTGTGAACTGCACAACCACAATCCAGATATTTCAACCCTGCTCCCACTGCAGATGTTATTTCTGATCGGATTTAATCATCACTCTCAAACAGAACAACTGCAATAATTGTAAGGGTATCATTAATTTTGTTCTCAAAACCTCTAAGCCTTCTCCAAGGGCTTGGAGCATCACAGCACTGGGAAGAAATTTCTTCTGTGTTTAACCACATCTTTCAAGGGAATCTGCTGAGTTTCTTGGGACGTGTTAATTTTGCTGAATGGCACCCAAGTGTTTAATTTTGTCTTCATATGATTTTATGATCATCACCCTAAAAACCAGGAGGAGTCACTATGATCTCACCTCCAATTAACGGGAATTTATTGATGAAACGTTTCCTGTTTAAAAACACACGATGTTATTTACAGTGTTGATTCTTCTAAGACATTTGATACAGACACAAATAAAACACAGTTCCACAGAATTCCAGGATGGTTTGGGTTGGAAGGGACCTTAAATCCCATCCATTCCCACCCCCTGCCATGGGCAGGGACACCTTCCACTGTCCCAGGCTGCTCCAGCTCCCACCCAACAGCTCCCTATGGATCCTGAACGCCTTTTCCTGGTCACCAGAGCCCTGGAGAGCCTGGAATTCCTTTGTGCTGCTCTTCAGGTGCTCCCCATGCTTCTTTTCAAATTTTTCTGGTTTTCCTTCTATTCTCCAGCACCTTATTTTGAATGTTGTTCTCTAAATATCCTGGAGTATGAAGAGTTGGTTCTACAGGATTCTGCATCCTTGTCTGGTGCCAACCCACCAAACATATGTCTCTGCTCAAATGGAAGAATCTGTTTTGATTTCTCTTTTTTTTTTGAAATTTCTTCCTGGACTGAGGACAAAACATTTCTTTAGCTACAACTCAGCATTTAGTAACTTCAGAGATATGAAACTTCCTATAAATTTTTGTTAATTTATTCCTATGCAGCAACTTTCAAGAAGCGGAACTGTCTGAACACATGACAGTAATTATTAAATGTTCAAAAATTCATTACTAAATCAAAAGTAATTTAGAAATTCCTGGTTGGGAGGGTGGGGAGGCCCTGGAGTGGATTTCCCAGAGAAGCTGTGGCTGCCCCCGGCTCCCTGGAATGTCCAAGGCCAGGCTGGACAGGGCTTGGAGCAGCCTGGGACAGTGGGAGGTGTCCCTGCCCATGGCAGGGGTGGCACTGGAGGGGCTTTAAAGTCCTTTCCAACCCAACCCATTCCAGCATTCCATGACAATTCCTCAATCTCAGGGGTGACAAACAAGCTTGAGCTTCCTTAGAGATGTTTAGGAATGAAAAGAAACCCGTCAGCTCAGGCAGGTGCAAAATCTCACATCACTTTCTGTTAGATAAGGGAATATTTGGGATGCACCACCACAGAAACACTCCAAAGCCTCCGCAATTTCCATCAGCTGCTGCCTCTGGGAGGTGTTTTTCTTGTTTGTGAGAAAAAATCCTTCCAGTCACATGAAAATTATTCCACAGCAAGATAAATGCACAGAGGAAACAGCAGAAATTTTCAGTGCATAACACAATATCTGCACACAGGGTCAGGAAAGTATTTCCTAATTTTTTTTTTTTTGTAGTGGCAAATGTAAAGGAGCAGCAGATCGGAAAAGCACGGAAGGAATCTTTGTATTTTCACACCTGAGGGGTGCAGTGCAGAGCAGGAGCAGGAACAGGCAGGAGTGAGCAGGGCTGGATTCTCCTCTGAGCTCAGAACCCCCAGCACGATCCAGCTCAGCTCCAAGGCTACCACTGGAGAAGAACGAGGAGCAAAACACGAGCGTTTTCCTTTTTTTGTTCCACAATAACGCTGAAAAGGCTGCCTCAATCTTTCTTTTAAATTAATAGTTTGAAGTGAGAAATAAATAAGGCAGGTCGACCTGTTTTTGTCAGAGATGAGCGAGCAAGGACTAATGAGATCACATGACAGATGAGTCTACTCCAAGATTGTCCTAAGGAAGAATTCCACCCTGCTTTTAACTGTTATTTACCATTTCATTGACACCAAGAGAACAGAATTGTCTAATTACCATCAGAAAACAAGAAGATATTTTAACTAAAAGTAGGAAAGCCTTGCTAATATTACAAATTTAATGGTATTCTGGGGAAGGGCAGTTTTGGGGATGCTGTGCTGTATTCTGCACCAGATACCTGTCTCTATATATTCATTATTAAGTCTAACCCACATATTATATATAAGTATTATATGTACATAAATAAATAGAATAAAAAAATGTGTTTTCTCTAAGTATATAGACAACAGATACTTTATTTTTTACCACAGGCAAAATCCCAGTGCTATCAAAATTTCTGAGAACCAAAATATTTCTGCAAGAAATAAATCCCCCAGCCCTCAACGAGACACAAACTCCATTAGAAAGAAATCCCATTTATCTTCCAAACACAAATATCTCCATTTTCTTCCTTTCTGGATTACTTCTAAATACTTTTTTAGCAGCTAATCTCTCTTTAAAGCTGAACAGTGTAACGGAGCACAGAAAAGGCCAAGGGGTGGGAGAGCTGGGAATGTTCAGCTGGAGAAGGGAAGGATCCAGGGAGAGCTCAGAGCCCCTTCTGGGGCCTAAAGGGGCTCCAGGAGAGCTGGAGAGGGACTGGGGACAAGGGATGGAGGGACAGGACACAGGGAATGGCTTCCCACTGCCAGAGGGCAGGGATGGATGGGAGATTGGGAAGGAATTCCTGGACTGAGTTAACTTCCAAGAGTCTTCCTTGCTCTGAGCAGCCCAGAAATCCAGGGATGGGAAGAATCCCCCATTCATGGAAATTGAACAGGGAAAAGTAAGCTCAGTGCCACGCGAAGAAAATTATCATCGCCGGCAAACTAGGTCACAGGAGTGAGGAGTTTACTAAATATAAACTTTCTTTGTAGTCAGGCAACCGCTGTCGGAGTAATGAGATTTACTCATATTTCACCCAAGTGCTCTCTGCACTCAGACTCATTAAAATAACCACCAAGTGACCACTCACACGTCCCTCGCCTCTCAGGTGACGCAGCAGCAAATCCAACAACCTCAAAAAAAAAAAAAAAAAAAAAGGATTTTGACCTTTTATAATTTCTAGGTATAAAAGAAAACCCTTTGCATCTCCACTGCCATTCACCCAAACATCTCCTGGATCCAAAAATACCCTGCCAAGCGTAATTCACTCTCCAAGTCACGTGGAGGTGACAGAGCTTTACTCTACTCCCAGCAAACCGTGGTGGCACAGCGAGTTTTAGTGACCTCCTCAAACCCCTGCTATGGTGGTGACACAGTTGGAAGGGAGACACAAAATTCCTGTCAGCTTCCATCCCTGCCAGGAGCCGGGGTTCTCCCAAAAACGTGCAAACCGGGAAAAACGAGTGGAAGGGTGAGAACACTCCCTGTTGTTTGTTTTCGTGTGTTGGAGGGAGAAAAGAGAATAATATTTTTCCAGCCATGCAAGTATCAGTGTGTTTACAACAGGATGTTCTTCCTCTGCTGTTTGGATGGTTCCAAAAATATTCCCCTCTGGTTCGTGGCAGTGGCTGTCACCCTGACAGCGTTTGCTGCCTCCAGGGCAGGCTGTGTCTGTAACAAATCTGCACAGGCAACTGATGCCTCACTCCCATTCTTCTCAACTTAGAGCTAAAAACTGAAGGGGCTGAAAATTACACAACTGTGGCTACAAAGCTTTAATTCCTGAATGGTTATTTCCCAGTAGTGCTCGTGTTTAAAACCTGCAGAGATGGTGTGAGTTGGGCAAAAAGTTCTACTTTTGGTGGGTTTTGAGACAACTGCACGCTGACATTTACTATTACAGAATAATTAATGCTCCTGTGCTTTCAAACACTGGGTACCCGAAATGATGCCACCGAATCAAAACCTGAAAAGAGGACACTTCACTGCAGATAAAACACTGCCATCTCTTCAGAGACTTCCTTTTAAAGAGGAAAAAAATGGCAGAGTGCTGAGCCTCAGTTTTTTGAAGAAATATCCTTCTCCTCCAAAATGAAATTAGAAACATTCAGAAGCCCAAAATGTTGGAAATTTATGAATGTATCAATCTCTGGTTACACGGCCAAAGGAAAAAAATGCATCTCTTCAGATACATCTCTTGGTTTATTTTCTGGCTTCTTCCAAGGACAGAAAAGGCAATCAAATGCAACAGAAAAATTGTATTAATTGGCTGATCTTATGACAATTTCCATTCAATGGTATTTTCCTGTTCTTTTCACTGAATTATAATTATTCAGCACAAAACACAGTTTTACACCACGTTTCAAGCAGTTTCTGCCTGATTTTGGGCACTGCCATGGCTGGGGCTGCCCTGGGTCTGCACTGGTCCCTCCTCTCTTGGATATTTTAATTTATTTAACTGCTATCAATGTTTAAACAATAAATTTTGGTGCCACGGAAAGGACTGCCATGAAATCACAAATATTTTATTTATTTTTAAGGAAAGAAACCAGAAAGTAAGTCTAGGAAAAGTGTTTCTCTGAAATCTGAGAGTAATAATTAACAGGTTTCAGGGGTCTTCTCTGCATTTTAATCTCAATATTCATCTAAGAACTGTGTCTAATTTCCCAGACCAAGAAGTGTTTTTTGGTCTGTATTTTAACACCTGCAGTTTTACAAAGGATTTCTCTTTTGATGGAACTCCTGGAAAAAAATTAATTCATAAGTGCCTCCAAATCCCCCATGATTTAACAGAGGAATTCTTCTTTCTATAGCAGGGCATGTTCAGCATCAAACTGAAATCTAGGAAAAGATTTTATGTAAAATTAAAATGTTTTTAATCTGTGTATCCCACTTTTCCAGGCCTACATTCACATATACCTATCACTCCACCTGCTTTCCCTTCATCCTCATTCCATAAGGAACATCCACTGAATATTTAGGTTTGAAGTATGGGTCATATTTAATATTTTTTCCTTCTCCATTAACATAAGATTTATAGCACTGCCATAATCACAATGCTTTTAAAACAAGCCCGCACACAAATATCAAATTCTGATTGATTGGAATCAGGAGCAAGGAGTATAATCTTCCAAAACTTCATCCCTTCCTTTGGCCAAACTTAGATCAGCTGCTCTTTAGCTGATGATTTAGGAGCATCCACAAATGACATCAGGAGCACTTTAGTTACGCCAGTCTAATTTAATAAAAAATACCTTGAGAGATGATTGTGTTACTAACAGAAAGGAATTTATCTCCCTTTTCAGCTGCGTGTGCAGCTCATACAGATCAGCCCCTGCAAATCACTCCTGGAAACTTCAGAACACTCCTTAAATGTAATAATGGACTTTTTCTTAATAGCAAATTTATTTGAAGCCCTGCCCGTATTCCTTCCTTGTGAAACAGAAGATAAAATGCCATTTCCTCACAGCTCACCCTGCTGCCTGCTGGAAAAGCAGAGGGTTTAGGCACATTAAAGAAAAAGTCTTAATAGGTTTTTGCCTCTCTTTATTTTTTATTAAATAAGGAAAAACATAATTCTGGGTGGACTTCGTAATTTTTTTTTCTCAGCAAGCTGTGCTTTGCAAAGCTTGGCACAAATCTCCGTTTAAGGCACGCTCAGTCAAAGCTCTGCCTTTACTCTGCCATTCCTTCTGATATTCCTGCCCTTATCAGTTTTGTCTCCATCATTACCTTTTCCATCTTATCTTTACTAAAAAGAAAACCTTCCAGGAGAAACTGCCTCACTCCTGGGGGGCTCGGAGAGGCACCACTATCACCCAGACATCTCCACAACAGCCACACGGACAATTAAACCAGCAGCAGATAAAAGCAGAATTCCCTTCCCGCCTGGCTGAAATGAGAGTTTGGAAATTTTTTGTGAAGGAAACGACCTTGTTAAATTTTCCAGCCATTTCCCTGGAGAGCCACAATTGGCACATCCCTGTTTCTGTCACCAGGAGGAACCACCAGGGCTGTGTCTGTATCCTCAGCATCCCGATGGATTATAGTGAGCTCTGCCTCTTCCCAGCCTAACTGAGGAAAAGCTGCTTGGAAGAGGTGCTGCGTTATGGATGAGACAGGCTGCTCTCCAAGAAAAGGAAATTTGGATTGTCTGCATTGCCATAAAACCTCTCGGGGCAGCAAGGAGGAGTTTGAGCCCAAGGATAAAACTCTGGTTTAAATTTAAAAGTTTCTTCAAAGTTCTAAAATGTTTTAAAAGATCATTTCATTGCTAATGGTTATTTGGGATAGGTGGAAGACTGGAAATATACATGTGGCAAAAAGGAAAATGCAAAGGTTCAAGTAAAACAAACAACTTCCCCCAAAATCTGAACCTATTGGAGGAGATTTTGTAGAACCCATCTAAATCACCCCTCCCAAAAAACCACACAAAAATCTGTTTTATCTGCTCCATTTCTTCAGCCCACAGAGACACCACCACAAAAAGGGGGGAAAACCTTCATGTGGAGAGGGAATGAATGGACAAGAGGAAGTGGGCAGAACTCTGTCCAACAGTCTGGCTGCTGGAGAAAAAGGCAAATTATCCTTTTCAGGGAGGTGCTGCCAGTTTAACTCATCAGTTTAAACCACCAAAGCAATTTTGATCTGCAAGAATTTTATGCCATTGGAGATAATACTAAAAGTTTCCAAGGAAAGACATCAAAAGCTTAGCCAAGGAGTTATCCATGCCAAAATAATGATATTGTCCAAAACTTTCAGCTATTTAACCCATTTCAAAGTTTAAATTTGGGTGGTTTCTTTGCCACCCATAAATATACGCCCTCTTTTTGCTCTTATAGAATGATTCTAATCTCAAATTAAATAATCCACATCACTGCTGGAACTGCCACCTAGGTCCTGCTCATGGTAAATAAGGCAACAGCATTTACAGGTATTAAAACAAACTAAAAAAGCAAAACGCTCATATAAAAGCTTAATTTCTTCCCATCTTCCTCTCTTCATGTCAACCAACTTCAGCCCAGTTGCTACTCTAATTTTTTTCAACTTATCTAAAACTAAATCCTGAAGTACCCCGATCTCTCCGTTCCTACAAAGTCCCACTAAAATCGGTGAAGGAAATTCTTCCCTACAAAAAGAGAATTCTTCACTATAAAAAGAATTCTTTACTATGGAGAAATAAATAGTAGAGTTCTTTACTATGGAAAATAAATCCTTCCCTGTGAGGGCGAGGAGGCACAGGGTGCCCAGAGAAGCTGTGGCTCATCCCTGGGAGTGTCCAAGGCCAGGCTGGATGGGGCTTGGAGCACCTTGGGCCAGTGGGAGGTGTCACTGGAATGGGCTGGAATGGGATGGGCTCTAAGATCCCTTCCAGGACCCTCTGGAATATCCGCCGTGCACAGAGCTGCTCCAGATGTGCAACATCAGGACGCTGCACTCCCAGATCCCCACGGCAAAGCTCCATGGCACCACCACAGCAACGCCAGGGACGCTGAGATCCACAGCCATGCTGAGATCCACAGCCATGCCTCGAAAATTTAATGCATGCTTTCGTGCACCCAGATGAGATTCTTTTACGTGGAGTGGTTAAGCTGAAGGAAAGAAATGGGAAAAAATGAAAAAGCAAACAAAAAAAAAAGAAGGAAAAAAAGAAGGAAAAAAAGAAGGAAAAAAGAAGGAAAGAAAGGAGAAAAAGAAGGAGAAAAAGAAGGAGAAAAAGAAGGAGAAAAAGAAGGAGAAAAAGGAGAAAAGAAGGAGAAAAGAAGGAAAAAAGGAAAAAAGAAGGAAAAAAGGAAAAAAAGAAGGAAAAAAAGAAGGAAAAAAGATGGAAAAAGGAAGGAAAAAAGAAGGAAAAAAAAAGAAGGGCCTTTGTCCCAAAGCAGTTTTTCCCTCACTTTCTTTGGAAGAATCATCTAAAAAGTCACGAGTGTTGCTGAATGTTCTTCCATGACATTTAGTCTTAATCTTCTTTTTCTCCATTTCACTCTCTATTTCCAGCTTGAATTCCCTACTCCAGCCCGAGCATTTCCCTGTTACCTTCCCTTGTTTACCATTTCAGATCCACGGAGGCTGTTAAACCTTGTCCTGCACAATCCCTTCTCTTCCTCTTTCCATGCCATTATTCCTTCACAGACCAGACAAAGGCACATTCAGGTGGCTTTGATAAATAAGGCAAAGCAGCATTTGAGCCCCGAAGTCGGAATCCTAAATCATGTGGCTGGAATCCCTTGGAGTGAGTGTCCATGCAGACATGGCCATAAGTCATAAACCAGTTACATCCCTTCCAGTGCACTGCACCAAGCTCCTAAAATGGGATATTTGTGTCCAGCACTCACTCTGTGATCTATGAGCCTCTGGTACTGAAATTGTAAAAAAAACCCAGGTATTTCCTGAAATCTCTGATTTTGGTAACCTGTGTACAGCAAATAATGCAAGCACGATTACACACTAAGTAATCAAATACGAAAACACACATTGGATACCAGCAGGACAAAAATCTCAGACCAAAATCTTCTTCACAGAAAGACTAAAATGTTTTCTGCTGTGCAAAGTTAATATAGAATGATATGGTTTTATAGGAAATCAACTTAGATAAATGTTTATGTGTTTGCAGATAATCCTGGTCATTCAAAACCAGTGTGATGGCAAGAAATCCAATGGTTAGATGAAGAAAAAATAATTAGCACAGAGTAAATGTAAGGTTTAGGATCGATGAGAAACTGATCCCAGATTTTGGCATTTTCATACTCAACTCTTGTTCCTGGCCTGCACCTCTCCCCTCCCCAGCACTGACACAACCTGGAGGGGAGCTTCACACCTGATTCCTTGCTGTACTAATTACAACCTGAATTAACTTTTGCTAATGCACCAAGGCCAAAAGGCAGGACAGAGGATGGAGCCTGTAAATCCTGGAGTGGTCACAGGCCAGAGTGACCCCACTGTGCTGACCCAGGCCAGGACTCCTGCCCTACAATCTCACGACTCCTTTATTCCATGGAAAATCTGCACTTCCTAAGGGTTGGGATCACAGAGTGCACCAGCTGGAAAGGAGCTCTGGAGGGCTCCAATCCAACCTCTTGCTCCAGGGAGGTCCAACTCGATCAGGATCTTCAGGCCATTATCAACCACGTTTCACATTCCTACAAAGACACGGATTTCATAACTTCTCCAGTGTTCTAATCTTCCTTGTGCCTCACTGGAATCTCCTTTTCCCAAGTTGTGTCCCTTGCCTGTCCCTGTGCACTTCCAGGACATGTCTGTCCCTGCCTTTTCCACACCCTCCAGGAAGAAATGCAATTTTGTGATTCCCCCTCCCTGGATGACAACCAGCTCCGTACTCCGAGTATCACTAAACCCACATCTCTATTTCCCATTCATCCTTCTGATGGACAACGGGCCCCATTTACCATGGAAATGAAACATAAACATGCACAAAGACTGTCCACGAGGTGAATGGGGAAAGTTTAATAAATCTCCTTAAATCCAACCAACAGCTCCATTTAGACATTTCAGCTGCTCCTTCCACTACTCACAGCAACTCCACCTTAGCATGCAAACAATTTTCAGTCAAACTGCCAGCTCAGCAGGGGAAGATTTAAATCTGGATTTTCTTGTCCCATAACTTTTCATTTCTTGGTTGTCAAGGCCTGAGATATTCTGAATTCTGCGTACTGTAGGAGCAAGAGACACTGCCAAAAAATCTTAATACCTCAGCAAGATTTTCTTTTTTTTTCTTTTGAAACATAAGGAAATATTTTTCAAAGCAAGTTGGGTCCTTTTAGGCAGCTGAGGTCACAGTGTCACTTTGTTGTTGAGTCACTGCTTTCTGTTAGGAAGAGGCACAGATTCCATGGATTTCGCAGGAATTCTACCACTTACTGTAAATAATGCTATAATTTAATCATCATAATCTTTGGGTTTAATGTGGTTAGAAGGTAAAGTCGCTTCCTGGGTTAACTTCATGTTACCTGGGCAATTCCCCTTTTTCTGCAGCACTCATTTATTTTTAAAAGCTTTGATGAGATGGATAATTCTTGGGAGTATTTTCTACAGTTTAACAAGTTTCTAACATAAGATTCTATCACAAAGCTTCACTGAATTACTCCACGAGAATGGCACCGTTCTTTGCTGAATGGGAATTCCCCGTGGAAAACAACGGAGTCTAAAATAGCTCCAAGATGGAAATCTCTCTGTCTCCCTGGGTGCTCTCACCTGCCTCCTTCCATATCCCCAGCAGTCCTGAACCCACTCCAGGCTCCCTGAATCCCTCCCCCAGGGATTCTTCTTCCCCAGCCTTTTCCATCAGGTATCTCCTCAGTGTCTCAAGGACAGTGACTTGCTCAGAGTGGGTTGTGGATTCCCCACCCCTGGAAGTGTCCCAGGATGGGGCTCAGAGCACCCTGGGATAGTGGAAGGTGCCAGACACGAAGCCCAACAACACGAGACAGATTTTTATCTTAAAAATGAGAAGCCTTATTAATTTATTTTTATGACTTTTTTCCCCCCTCATCTCCGTCTTCAAACTTTGCTCTGCAGCCCCAAATCCATCTTTTCCATCTGACCAGAGTTTGGGCTCCTGAAATTTCTTCATCCCCCAAATTAAATCACAATCACCTTCCCCTCTCTATTCCATCCATTGATGTGAATTCTCCTCATCATCCCTTATTTTCTTATTTTATCTCAAAAACAATCTTATAAACTAAAAATCCAACTCCCTCATTTTAGCCTGGTAATAATTCCTCGCACGAGGAACCTCCTGACCTCCTGCACTCCCAGTTCTCTGTCCAAACTGATTTGATCTTCTGGCTTTCATCTTCTCTCCCTGAAGCAGCTGTGCCACAGGTGGAAAAGCTGAAATGTGCTCCATCCCTGCTCCTGCACACACAGCATTTATTTCCTTCCACGGAATTGTGGGCAAGCTTGGATCAAACAGGCACTGGGCTCTCACTAAAACTGAGAAACAAACAGGACACAATTTTCAATCTACATTTTACAATTATTTAAGTGTAAAGCGTAAAAAATATTCAACTTTAGTAAAATATTTGCATGGCAAAACCATTCTTGTGCAAAGCTTCAGTCAAAGCAAGATTTGAGATGGAGTCACAGTCTTTAACCTCTGTGTAATTTAACCACTAAATTTTAAATTCTGGACTATGTCCTCAGTTAAACTCCAACAGCCTCTAAGGAAGAGAAAAAAACTCCCAAAATACAACAGAGAAAAGTCAACACAAAGTTGAGATCCCACAGGGACTATTTTAAACTTAGTATTTCCAAGATCCCTCTTCTTGGGGATTTCTTTGCTTAAGAAGTCACAAACTGCTGCTGCATTTGGGAAATCCCATTTTCATGAAAAAAATTCCATTTTCATGAGCATTTAAAACCAATATGAGTAGTAAACACTAAGGTAAGGTCTGGTATACGCATAAATCAGAGTCCACAAAATACAAAGATGGCAAAAAAATTATTTGCTACAACTTTTAGGGCAATTATAGGGACTGATAACTGCATTATTTACTATTTTGTGCGATGATATATCTTAGAGTTGTTTAAAACATGTGAATATGCAGATCATAAATTTGTGCTTGAACTTGTAAATAAGAAAGCAAATTAATGATATATTTATTGGTATTACCTGGTATATCAAAAAATAGGTAAAAAAAGCAACCAAAGTGTTGAAAAAATTGCAAAGCGTTCAATGCCAAGGCTTTGGGCACAAAGTGAGTGCAGACCATTGAATAAATGAAGAAAAAAGTTACAAAGAGGCAACAAAGAAGATTATCTAGCAGTGATAGGGAGTTGAGAGTAAAACCCAAATGAGTTACAAGTCTGGACAAAGTAACTATTTAGAATATTTATACAAGGCTCAGAGACTAAAGGCAGATTCTCTGTAAGCATCAGGTATCTTAAAAACGGGCTTTTAATAAGAAGAAACTGTAGCAAAGACACCAAAGCAGCTCCATAAAAGGCTGCAAGAACACGCGTGGCAGGAAAGGAAACACCAGGAAAAAGGCAAACATTCCCTAAATCCAGAGCACGGCGCAGTCGTTCATCAGCTGCTAAAAAGCTGCTGGAAATTCAGAACTGTTCTGAAGAACTAAGGAAATCTCAAACCATGAGTTTCAGGAACAAACCCCCATGGAAAAAATAAAATCACACAGGAAGGAGCGGGAGTTTCTTAAGGGAGAACTTCAAGAGATGGCGAAGCGCAACTTCCGCTGCCTTCCTGCCGCCATTCCCAAGGAGTTACATCCTTGGAGTCACTCTCCACGGAAATTCCAGCAGGAGACACCCAAAATGATGCAGCACAGCCCTGAGAATGGCACAGGGATGGGAGGAATCTGACGTGGTGGAGATCCTCCCAAGGGGAACCCTCCGGTGACACAGATGGACGCGGGTGGCCGTGATCCCACCCGGAGCTACGGATTCCGCGGCTGGGATCACACGCAGGCATCAGGGGAGCAGAGCAGGACTTTCAGAGGAGGTAAATAAATCATAAATCGAGGCTGAGGCAGCTGGAGCCTCACAACATCCCACTTGGCATGGAGGGAAAACCGATCCGGGAGTGGCACCTCCAGCAAGGACACTGGAGAGTCCCATTCCTCAGCAGCTCCCAGTGTTCAGCATCACAGTTCAGCCTTTTCCTGCACAAATTTGAGAATTCCTGAACTAGAGAGCTCGAGAGTCTGCAGTTGTTTAGAAAAATATGAAGGTTTTCACACACACACCCAAAAAATCAAGCATAATAATAGCAATATTCAGCAACTATTCCTTATTTGCTGGAGAGTTTATTAGGAGTTGTGGAGGATCTATCAGGAATCTCACATGGCACCATGTACTCATGGAGGGAAATAAAAAGGGAGACACAAGGCCAAGCTATGGCCAGTGCAGATGGACTTGATTTAAATTGTACTTCATTTAAATGCAACCCCTCACACCTGCAAACATCAGAATATACTCATTTATATCAGTACATTGTAACCCAACGGCAAAAACAACGTAATATAGAGAATTACCCTGTGTCTAAAACTTATTGAATTATGGAACAAAAATTAATCTAAAAATGCTTTGGTTGAACAAGAATTCTTGATTATAGTCAATGAAAAACTTAATGAATTAACACGGATTTCTTCTAAGTAAATATTTGAAATTTGGCAATCCATTTGTGATTGGCAAAACATTATTTCCATTCTGCACGAATTCTTTTCAAAAGCTACTGAGAAACCCTGTAAGTTTTCAGGGTGCTACCCCAGATATTCTCTGTTCTGCACCACCACACCTTCAATTCTGTAAACACAATATTCAGTTTAACTTTCATGTACAAATGGCCGGAATATAAAAGTTGGCAATGAAAGGGTTGGGTTTGTTTGTTTTCTTTGTGAGTTTATATAATTTTTTTAAGTATGGACAAAGCCATCAGAACATATTTAGATACCCAACAGCTTTTCATAAAATCCCAGAATCATTCAGGTTGGAAAAGACCCTTAAGATCATCGATTCCAACCATTCTCACCCCTGACCCGTGTTCCCAGGTGCCACATCCACATGGTTTTTAAATCCAGGGATGAGATCTCCTGGACAGCCTGTGCCAAGGCTGGACAACCCTTTCCATGAAGGAATTTTCCTCAATATCCAACCTAAACTTCCTCTGGCACAACCTGAGGCCGTTCCCTCCTGTCCTGTCACTTGTTCCTTGGGAGAAAAGACCAACATCCAACTTTTATGAGATTGCTCCAACATTCCTGAATGCTGCCACTTTCCAAATGCCATCCTATGTGAGGAATTAAGGGCACATTGATTATAAACACCAAACACTGATTCATATCTATAAAAATGGAAATGTTTATGCAGATGGATCGTATACCATTTATTTTGATATTAAACCACAATTAAAATCATTCAACTCTATGAACCAGAGCAGCCTTCATCAAAATCTCAAAGTTTATTTTTTATCTAGAAAAGGATGAAGCTAAAATTATCCCATCACAATACTATGGGTCAAAACTCAACTGCTGGCCAGAAATCCCTGCTCCCAAATTAACGTGGTTTTATAGGAGGCAATGGAAGGACACGAGTGGTTCTGCCTTGGAGATGGCTGGATGCAGCCCTAGGATTTTAATCACTGATTTTTCTTCTACCATTGAGCGTTTTAATTACTTTTAACAGACAGTGAAGCAGCAGAACTGAGGTGGTATCTGCAGGCTAAATCTCTCTTGGCCTGCTGAGTGCTGACTGGGCTGTCTGCCCTGAGCTGGGATGGATCCTTGTTCTGTGAAGGTGTATCCCAACAGGTTGGATTAAATCATCAAGGAGTCCTGGAAAATGCCCCATTTTAATTTGCCCAAGCTTGCTGGGGAGAAACTGGAAGAAAAATGCAAGGTAAGAAAGGGCCAGTGACTGCACATCATTTTTTGCACATTATTTTTGCTGCTGTCTCTGCAGCTGACTTTGGGTTGTAGCAGCACCTTCCCAACAGTGGTCCTGGACTCTGTTGGACAAAAACCCAACACCCATCACTCAACTTGTGTCCCACAACTATTGACCACATCACATAAATAGGGGGGGTCTCTACATCTACCACGGGCAAAAACAACAATGAAGAACAATCTGAATGCCACCGAGTTGTGTTTTGGTCCTCTCTCCCTTTCATTTTTGGTTTATTCCATCCTATTCGTTGGGCATTCAAAAAAAAACCTTCAACATTTCCTGGTTTCAAACTTGAGGTGCATCTCAGACACCTGCAGCAGATGCCTTAAATTGATATTCCATGGTACCTGTCCCACAGTTGCTGCCCCCATGAAAAACTGACGGGGCTTTTTTAGGGAATGTTGATTTATACATCTATCCCTTAATTAGAGGGGAAAAAATGCTCTCTAAATTCTGAGGGCTGTTCCAATTCTACTCAACCTAAACAGGATCCCATTTCAATTTCCCATACTGAATTCCCACATTCCTTTTAGAGCTGCCCAATTAAAGCTGCATAGAAAGATGAGTGGCCTCAAAATGGAAGGGAAAAAAAGCCACTTTTAATGATGTTTTATCATCAGTGATAAATAGAACTACAAAAATAACTGTTTGGCCTACACACTTAATTGAGTAACATTTTGTACTACATATTTTTACCTGTAATAGTTTGCTTTCTTAAATCAGAAAAAAATACTGTTTTTTTTCCTCAATTCAACTTGCTGACTATAAACACACAGAAGTTCAGCATATTCTTACTTTTTCCTTTTTTTAAATCCACCACTATTCCCTAAAATCATAATACGCAACGAGAACGAGCCAGCTTAGCCAAAGTCCCGAACGTTGCGTTAGAGAAGAAGTTAGGGCGCTGGAAAATCTTGAATATGGCATTAAAATCCTTAAATATAACATCAGAATCTTTAAATATAGCACTAAAATTCTTAAATCCAGCATTGCAGGAAGTTTAAACGAGCATGTCTCTCTGTATGCTCTAACACAGGGGTATCCGGGCAGGTCGGTCACTTTTAAGGCTCAACCACGTTTTCCCTAATGTTGCTTCACAGAGAACTGAGTGAAAGCTGCGTTCTGCATTTAATCCCCGAGCTGCCATCAGCTGCCAGCCCAGCAGCCTCCCCACGTCCCTATAAACCATATGGCCTGGAGCAGGGCGGGCGGCCCCGGCGGGAGCGCGGCCCTTTCTGCTCACATCTGTTGCTGCGGCACCAAAAGGCTCCCGGGGCTCCCGGCCGCGGCCAGAAGGCAGCGAGGGCCCGGCACACGCTGTGTCACCAGGGCCAGGGGCCACCTGGCACGGCCCGGGGCTGGCCAGGGCTGTGTCACCAGGGCCAGGGGCCACCTGGCACGGCCCGGGGCTGGCCAGGGCTGTGTCACCACGGCCAGGGGCCACCTGGCACGGCCCGGGGCACACGGGGCCCGGGCACAGCCGGGATGGGGGCACAGCCGGGGCAGAATTCCCACTGCCTGGCTCAAGGTTCTTCTCAGGATAAGGGATGCAGGGCTCCGCTCCAGAGTGGGGTCATGGGGATGCTCCCAAGGCTGGAGCCAGGCTGGGAGAGCTGGGAATGTTCAGCTGGAGAAGGTGATCCAGGGAGAGCTCAGAGCCCCTGCCAGGGCCTAAAGGGGCTCCAGGAGAGCTGGAGAGGGACTGGGGACAAGGGATTCAAGGACAGGACACAGGGAATGGCTTCCCACTGCCAGAGGGCAGGGATGGATGGGATTGATGGGATATTGGGAAGGAATTCCTGGCGGGAAGGATGGGGAGGCCCTGGCACAGGTTATTCCATGGCTGCCCCTGGATCCCTGGAAGTGTCCAAGGCCAAGCTGGACGGGGCTTGGAGCAACCTGAGATAGTGGAAGGTGTCCCTGCCATGGAACTGGATGAATTCTAACGTCCCTTCCAACCCAAACCATTCCATGATCCTACAATAATTCTACGACTTAGACAATTTATTCCTCACAAAGATATGCAGAGCTGGAAGACAAATCTGAACAGTTCATCTCAAACAAGGCACTGCACGTAGCACTGAGCCTTGTCTTCCTTTCATCTAAAAAAAAAATCCGCCCCCAACAAACCCCAAACAAATCATGTTGGAACTTCTCTAATTACAAAATCAAACATGAAATTTCTCCTGTGACATTTTCGATACTTGCAATGATGAACTCCTGCGATACACATGGAGTATGACAGAAAATCATTCTGCAAGTTCACAAGTGATAAGCTCCTACCCTTTTTGGCACGTCTCAGCTCTGATAGCAGTCAATTTTTTCCTCATTATAAATGGGAAAAGTAAAGATATCATGCAAAGGCCACTTAAAAGCAAAACAAAATAAAGGAATGCAAATTTATATTGGAGTTACACAACTGCCAAGAAAGCTCTGAGCCTGCTGATCTTCTGTTTATTGCTCGCATGTTCTGCTCTTTGCCTCAACCGTGTGTCTGCAACACTGAAAACTTCAAAAAGTGTCTTTTAAAAGCTGACTTTGAATCCTTGCGAGCGTGAGTCAGACATAATTTACATGGCTGAAATTTCACCGAGCGACTTGGAAATTACACCACCACAAACCTTGTCAGGAAGGCTCGCTCGCAGCCTCTGCGTGTGCTGAGTTCCTGTAATCCGGAGCCCTCTCCCAACAGGAATAAATTTCACATTCTATTAAGAGTGACACAGGGCTGCCATCAGTCACTTTTTCAGGCACAGATGCGGGAGGGTGGGATCAGGACGGGAGCACAGGGGAAGGAAGTGAGAGCGCTGGGAATGCGGCTGAGGCGCGCGCGCCCCGGACCTTTCACCACGGACCATATGCTCCCCTGGCATCCCAACACGTCCTTAACAACCAGACAACCTTTTCCCACACTAATTTTGTTTAGCCAGACTGCTCCAAACACACCTCCTTTTTTCAATTAGCCACGCAAACATGGGAAAGAGCTCGCAGACCCCTGGTGCCTGTTAATGACGCGCCGAGGGAAAGGGCTGAGAGCTCAAAAAACAGCTCCCACTCCTGGCAGATCCACTCCAACACGTGGGATGCAGCAATGCCTGCGAGGTTTAGCTTGGGAATTAGGAAAAATAACTCCACTGAAAGGAAATCCAGCCCTGCCACAGCTGCCCAGGGCACTGGAGGAGTCCCCGTCCCTGGAGGGATTTAAAAGCCGTGTGGATGTGGCACTTGGTGGCCTTGGCACTGCTGGGAATGGCTGGACTCGATGGTCTGAGAGGGCTTTTCCAACCTAAATTATTCTGATTCTGCTCTTCTACCACGGAGGCAAATATTGGGAAGGGATTTGCAGCATTATCTCTCCCATTAATTCCTCTGAAATGGCAACATTCACTCCTCTTGCTCACTGGGATGTCAGGAAGCACCAAAAAGAAAGGAAAAGCTGTGTGCAAATAATAAAAAACAAAGAGAAAGAACTTCTGTCCTTCTCCAAAGGCTCCACGACTCCCAGAAAGTCCTGGAGATGTGTCAGGGACCCAGGTGAGGCACAGACACTGAAGATTCTGATGACAAATTTTCATTTTTTGGGAAAAAGCTATTCTCACACTAAGATAAGAATGCATGACAGCTACCTGTCCAGAGAAGAACCACGAATAAGGGATATTTGTAAAGGATGAGCTGACTCTGAAGACTTGATGAAAGGGCAGAAAAATATGGGGTGTTTTTTCCTTTTTAAAGCCCAGCCGAGTTTTATTACCCCCTGTAAGGTAACCATTAGCACAGCTCTCAAACCTGGGCAGACTCGAGTTCTTCACCTGAGCACCGTTCACTCTTCTGACAAACTCAAAGTCCACTAAAAAATTACCAATTCTCTGTCCATTGGAAAAGTAATGGGATATTTGGGTGATTTTTCTGACCAACCTGTATTTTGAGACTGTTGACTCCACATTTTCATCTTTTTAACTGAGTTCTACTTGTTTATGTACAATTTGCTTTTACTCAAAGACCAAAATTTAAAAGATACTAAAATTTTAAAAAAATCAGTCTAATTCAGCATCCTGAGCACCAAACAAGTTTTCATTAAAGCATTAATTTCTAGAGATGCTAAATAATCTAATTTGAGACTAATTTTTTTTCAAACTCTGTTGATATCTGATATTATTTAGACAATATGGTGACAACCATGAAAAACATTCTGCTTTGGAAGTCTTGTCCTTAGATTTAGATCCCCAGACATTAAAAAGTCTCCTGAATCGTCCTTCCTTACTTTATTTGTAGCACAAAAATGCCAAAGAGAAGCAAAAGTTTGCCTTATAATTTTTTGCTGTTAATTCCTCTCATGAATATAGTGATGTGCATAATTACGGTGCTTAATTATTGCCTAACGTCTTAATTCCCCCTGCCCTTTATCAGACCAATCCCTGTTTGTCCTTTTAGCTCTGACCAGGTAATTTCACATGGTGAATTTAACATTTTATCCATGAATTGAAAATATGATGAACCCACAAACCAACATGAGTACAATCCTGCTACCTCCTGAATCCATTTCAAAATTCCCACTAAATTAATCCACAAGTTCCTATTTCTTACCCAGACATGACAAATGGCAATAGCACACGCCTACCACAGAAGGCTCTAAAATCTCTTTTATTTGAGTATAATTCAGGGCAGAAGTAACATAATCTTATTTTCAGAGACCACAGCAGGAACAGATTTCTAATCCCAACTCCGACACTGACTTGAGCAAGTTATTTAATCTCTCTCAGCTGCCACTTGGCAAATGACACATTTTTTCTTTGCCTCTCAAGTACTGTGAGGATGCAGCAATAGATACAGCTTTGAAATCATTAAAAAAAAAAAAAAACAACAAGAAAACCGAAGTACCACAAAAGATAAAAACCAAATTAGGTGCTCTGAAGGTATCATAAAATAATTACAGCAAAGGGTAACAACCTAAGGATATTCAGAAGTGAAGCTTCCTTCCTACTCACAGATTTTTCCAAACAGTCTAAAACTCAAGATGTTTGTCTTAATTTTCACATTGCTCGAAGGAAAAAAAAAGGAAAATCAAACCCAAAAAAACGACCTTACAATTTTCTTTCCTGCTGCTGCTGCTTTGCCATTCAGAGAGGTTTGAAGCAGAAGCACTGATTCTGTTTGTATTTCTGGGAACTCCAGGCTGCTCTGGCACACGTTTGAAAGGTTATCTTTAAAACCAAAAGAGTTCAAAATTGATCTTTTCAAGCTAATATGTACTCCTGCACGGACGGGGCTGATGTTCCACTGTGTAAAAAGAGGGAATGAGCAAGTGCTGGTGTTGAGATTCTGCTCACAGAGCTCCTGCCCACTTGTCTCCACTTCCCTCCTCCCATTTTTTACCTTTCCACGGCCAAGGCAGCCCTGGCATCACCACAGAACTCAGCCAAGATTATTTTTGTCATGTAAAGTATCATTTACATAATGTCTAATTAAACACGTGACTCCAGCAAAGAATCCACATTCCCCCTCTTCAGTATTCCACAAAAACGCTCTCCCAGCACCTCCAGATAATTTATGAAAACTTACAGTCGATTTATTCCGTGTGACACTGGTAAACAAATTAATGTGGGATTTAATTGCTTTGTCTCCTCAGCTCGGGCTTGCTTTTAGCGATATTTATCTGGAATTATTATCTACAAAGAAAATAGATTGTAATTGAGCTTATAAAACTGATGGTGGTTTGAAGTTGACAACTGTCACAATTATTAATCTGAATTTCACTTCAGGGGAGAAGAATGCTTGATCAAGTATTTCTGCAAGGAAGGCTGGTTTTCTGCTGTCTCATGTTTCCTGCAGTATTGTACTCACATGCAGGTTTTTTTTTTTCCCAGAGTTATTTATTTATTTATTGCATTTGTATAAACCACTCTGTTTTGTTCTCTCAAAGCAGACCAGAAACCCATCTTTAAGCAACCTTTTTTCCCCTGGTGAAACATAAAATAATCAAATTTCTGCCACACCTGATCCATAACCAGCATCGAGAAACAAACAAAACAACTGAAGTAAAAAAAAATTTCCTTAATCATTATTATATAATTCATACTGCCCCAGCAGTATTAGCAGAGATCATTAAAAAAACCCTAAATACAAATATTAGTGTACAAAATAGCAATAACCCATCTGGCTTGCATTAGCTAAAGCAAAATTTGGACGGTAGAGAGCTGAAAAATGATGACAACATGAGCTATGCATTCCTGAAAGACCTATACATTTCCCAAATTCCTGTCTGATTACAACATATCTCACAGCTCCAGGAATTCCACACACCAAAACCCCTCTACAGGTATAAACCACCACTCTGACACTGCCTCTGTGAAGCAGCTTCAGCAGGATAAAAATAAAGGAATTTGCATATTTAAAACTGAAGATACAAACAAGGAACGAATGTCCCAACCAGGACAGAATTCGCTTTCAAATTCTCATTTTCACCTGAAGGTCTTTTCCCTTCCTATTTTGAGATTTACAGCAATAAAATGCATTGAAATCTAGAAGTGAAAGTTTATTTTCTTTAAGGAAAAGAACCCATGCAGGCTGGAGGATGGGAAAGGAAGTAGGCAAAAAGAAGGATGTTTGGATATTTGCCACTGTGAATATGAATGACTTCAGTAGACCTTGGTTATTTTGGACTAGAAATGTTTTCTCTTTTTAGGACATAATGACCACAGCCTGGAATTACTGTGGATTAGACACGTGGGCATGAGAAATTGCTTGGGAATTGCGTTGGGGAGAAGGCCAGGCAGGGAGATGAGGAGCCTGGCCATATAAAAGAGCCCAGCTCAGGCTTTCAGACACTCACCTATGCTCAGGTAATGGCATAATCGACATGCTGTAATTAAATATTTTATGAACATACACATCCACGCTCATTTTCCAGTTCCTAAACCCAGGGAAGTGCTGCTTCTCCGACGTGCAAAGCTCAGGAGGAGTCACAGCAATAAATTCCTCCCGTGCTACCAAAGCAGCAAAGGAGCCTTTTCCTCTGCTCAAACACTGAATCCCCCTTTCCTGTTCCTGCTTTGGGGTGGGCGGGGAAGAGAAGAGGGAGAGGAGAGGAAATCCCCTTTTCAGGTGTGGCTGCCTGAGCCAAGGCTGGAATTGCGAGGGACGGACAGACAGACATGACCCAGATTCCCTCTCCCCAGGCAGGAAGAGGCAGCGCAGAGCGCGTTGCTCCAGCGTGTCCCAGCCTGTCCCTCTGCAGCTCTGGGGCTTTTTGCACCTCAGTCTGCCCCAGCCACACTCCCAGGCCCCAGCTGAAGGAGTCCCTGCTCCCAGTGACCGATGGAACCCAGCAGAGTGCCCCCAGAGGTGGATTTCTGGCCATTTCCAGGCCAGCACTCCCTGCAGAGCCACTTGAGCGCTCAGCTGAAGAGATCTGTCTCCTGAAGCCTCGTGGCAGAGCTCCTCTCTTCCCATTTCCTTTGGAGACCTGGCTCTGCTCTCCATGAAAAAGCAGAAAGTGACTGGCAGCTTCTGAATGTTCTTCTTCTCTCCCATCCCCAGCAATGATCCCATGCACAAAACACGTAAGTGCTGTTTCCCACTGATGGATTGTGTCCTTCAGGAATGCCAAAATGCTGAAGCCCTTTCCTTAAAGTATTAAAGTGTCTGGGCCAGGAAAGGCAAGGAGAGGGAAAGATAAGGAAGGATGAACACTCTTCTCCCTTTCAGGTTTGGTAAGTTCATACAGGGAAAATTAAGAGGCAAACTTCACTCTTTCTGAAGACATCATTGGGACAAAGCTCTCAGTTTAGTTGTTCTGCCATGGAAAACCCCAAAACGGACCCCTGTGTCCATCAGAGACATCACTGCAGAGCCAAGAGCATCCTGCTCAGGGATTCTGCATCTCCACCTCAGCTGTACTGACTCAAGTCTGCATCCAGTGGCACTTTTCCAGCCTCCAAAGAGACTTCAACACGATACCAACCACCTCCTTTTTAGTTCCTTAATTAATAGTATGGTGATGGTTTCGAATCAGACACACCGGGTAATAAAAAGCAGCCGCCGCACCTTGAGTTTCAGAAAAGGTTCTGGCACAAAACTTTCCTGGGTTTACAAACTCAGCTTCCAGATACACCTGCAGTGTCTGTTTCCTTTCCAAATTGTTGGGGGTTTGTGACAAATTCATATTTCTGTGAACACACAACTGGTGACTGAAAAGTCTTGGTAGGATCCAAATGGATCTTGCCAGGCAATTATTGATTTGTGACGGGAGGTGTTCACAGGGGAGGTTCTGCACCAACCTCAAAAAAACTGTGCCATTTTTGCACCTGGGCTTTGCTGGCAAAGGGAGGGAGGAGGTGGCTGCATCCCAGCCCTGGACACCTGCACAGCTAAGGGCAAGGAAATGCACAGGATCTCGTGCAGCACCCAGGATGCAAAAAGTCATGGAATTGGGTTGGAAGTTGGGCTCTGGGTTGGAAGGGTCATGAAAGCCCATCTTGATCCACCTCCTGCCATGGGCAGGGACACCTTCCACTGTCCCAGGCTGCTCCAGCCTGGCCTTGGACACTGCCAGGGATCCAGGGGCAGCCACAGCTTCTCTGGGCACCCTGTGCCAGGGCCTCCCCACCCTCCCAGCCAGGAATTCCTCCCCAGTATCCCATCCATCCCTGTCCTCTGGCAATGGGAAGCCATTCCCTGTACCCTGTCCCTCCATCCCTTGTCCCCAGTCCCTCTCCAGCTCTCCTGGAGCCCCTTCAGGCCCTGGCAGGGGCTCCCTGGAGCCTTCTCTTCTCCAGGGCAGCATTCCCAGCTCTCCCAGCCTGGCTCCAGAGGGGCTCCAGCCCTCAGAGCATCTCTGTTTCCTTCTCTGGACTCTCTCCAGCAGCTCCAGGTCCTTCCTGTGCTGGGCCCCAGGGCTGGAGGCAGCCCTGCAGGTGGGGTCTCACCTGAGCGGAGCAGAGAGGGACAATCCCCTCCCCTGAGCTGCAGCCCTGCTCCTCACCCAGCTGGAGCACAGCCCACCAGCAGCTGCCTGCAATTCCCAACATGCAGGTGGAGAGGATTTTCCCAACCTTTGCCAGGCCTGACAGACACAGGAAGTGACAAGGAGAGCTCAGCCTGCTTTAGCTATGAATTTACAAGAGAACCTACCCCATCCCATGGCAGGAACATCAAAAACTTGTAACAGGTACAGAACTTCAGACACAAACAGTCCTGCAGAGCTTCCTAAAGGGAGTAACACAAATCTGTATCCTGGGCAATAAATGCCACTGCAGGCTGGAGGATTTCCATCTTGCTTCTCTGTGGTTTCTAATTCAAGTTCTAAACTAAAATCAGATTTTTGTTCTCTTCTGTACTTTCTTCGAACAGGCAACAGCAACTTTCTACCACTTACAATCCCCACACAACTATTTTGCTGTATCTGAACAGAGCTACCCTTGGCAGGAATGTTTTAATCTGTGGGTGGACACCCAGCCATCATTCTGCACACACATCCTGGTTTCAGAGAACTTTTCCCTCAGGTTTCTTTTGCAGTGAAAAGCTTTGGGTCTTAGAAGGAAAAAAAAAAAGTCCAAATTGAGACAAGCTACTTAAATTCCAGCAAAACTTCCTGTACTGGGGAGAAAAAGGCAGAGATGAATAATCTGCCTGTAAATATCCACACATAAAACAGAAAACGTGATACTATCACTCATTCCTTGACTGGGACAAATGGGAGGCTCTCTCCAGCTCCATCCCAGAAGTCCAGGAGATGTTTTGAGTGGCCTAAGGTTTGTTTTGCTGGATACACACTTCCACAGCACCTCCTTCCACGTCCAGAGCAGCCTCTTAATTAGCTGCTCATCAACTGCTAAACCCACGTGCATCACGTGAGGTTTCATTCTGCACTTGCTGAACAGAGCAGGCTCTAAAGGAGGGCACTTCAGAAAAAGCACAAATTATTTATGAGTATGGATCCTGTGACTTTTGCAGAACACAACTGTACGGTGAAATATTCCTAAATGATACGCTGAAATGCTCCAGAGAGAACTCAAGACACATTCACTGCCCCTTCTTCCCAGTGTCCAAATCAGCTGTAAAAAAACCACAAGTTTTTAGCAGCAGATTCCTGTTTTCTCTGGGGGAAAGGAAAAGATCAGTATTATTTCTCCAAAATCCCCCTCACAGATGAACCCAAACTTACAAGCAAAGTGGCACACTGCTGTCTGCCAAGGTTTAATGCAACATTTTACATCCAGTTCCGAACAACTTCTGAGAAAACCCCCAAAACAGTGACATTTATCCCAAACTGATGGAGTCATCCCTGTATCCTTGCACTCTGTACTTCACAGGTTACGAAGAGCCAGCAGACAGCACGCCAGGAGCAGGGAGCCTGCACACCAAACACTGTCACAGTTTGCTGCAGGAACAACTTCCAAGGATTGGGAGCTTCCTTGCGAGCCAGTGCTCCCCTTCCCAGCCAGAGCCAGCTCCAATTGCTGCAGCAGCCACTGCACTTGAGTTCCCACACCCAGGTTAGCCCCAGCAAGCCTGAACTTCCAGCCAAAAGTGGAGCTTGCAGCAGTTTGATTGGCAGCTGATGGATTTTGCTAATTCATGTAAATGGTGCTAACCCGATCCACAGCTCGCGGTTGGATTCCCGTCTGGAACACGCCAGGAGTTTCACTCCCAGAGATGTCTCACCCCAGACCCGGTATCATCAATAGGTGAAATAAAATCATGTACGACAGACACGTGGTTTGGATTAATGATTTTTGCACAAATAGGGCGGGGGGGCGTGTGTAATTTGATATGTTAGAGTACTACAATGGCCAGGATGTTCCAGCTTTTCTCTCTGCTCAGTATTCCCTGAACCTTCCAATGCTAAAACCTGGCATTGCTCAAAGGAGCATTTTCACCACTCTGGATGATCTATAACAACCACCATAATGTGCCCAAGAACTATTAAGGGTAAAGACAAGTCTATGACTTCGGGAGAAACATCAAAAATATGCATTTTTTACTGAAAACACAGCTAGAGGCTGATCAAACCACTCAACACCACCAGAAATGTTTCTAGAAACTGAGGAGCCTCTTTTGCAGGGAAATGACAAGTCTGGCTACTCCTCCTCTTCCCAGCTCTACTACGAGGAGTTTGAAAGGCTCCTCCTCGATTTCTAAATATAGACCTGGTGATCAGATGCTGCATGATAGGTTTGTGAACAGGACAGGCTGAGTTCAGCCTGCAATGGCACAACAAAACACAGGGCAAGTCCCGGCACTCCTCGGAGCCCTCCCTAAGGTCACCGCCCGTGGGGACACAGCCCAAGAATCCGAGTCATTGAGCCTGAAACACAACCAGAAGAGAGGCAGCCAGAGCTGCTGTAAACTTGATCACGATGTGGGAAAATAGGAGAAGGGACTTCTGATTTATAAACCATAACATTGCACTTCTGAGGGAACAAGCTGGATGTCAAAAGTATTCATAAAACCAGTGGTAAAACTATGCTCCTGATCTTTAACAACTAAAATGGACTCCCAGCAGGGCAAATAACAAATATCTAACTATCAGTGAGTTTTAGGAAGCTAGCATTTATTAAAACCCCCTAGAAAACAAACCCCCAAAATGCCCAACCCCCAAACTCGATGTACAGGTCTAGCAAGTATGACAGCATATTTCTGTGAACTCCCAGCTCCTGTAACCCAACCACGCCGGTAACTCAATAGTGCCACGCAGTTATTGGTGTCCCAGGAGCCTCTGGCCCGGGGGGACACACCCGGTGGCTCAATTAAAGCTGGATGACCCTGCAGCCACTTTGTGTTTGTGCTCCTCAGCAGCTCTGGGGAGCTTCTGCTGGCAAAGCCCAGTCCGAGTCCAGCATCCTGCTAAACTTTTGTTCGTGTCTCTGGGGTTCAGTGGAATTCCTGAGCAGAGTCGTTTCCTACCCCTTTGTAATCCCCCATAAACAGCTCAATCATTAACAGCATTAACAACCTGTGTACCACACAACAAACCCTTTATGGCCTCCCTTGCGTCTGCCCTCGCTGCTTGGGGCTTTTCACCTTTTCTGCTTCTCTTCGTGTCTTAGTGCACTCCAATTCTTCTTTCACTTGGGGGTGGGGAAGAATTGGAGTATTTTTCAGTTAGGAGATAAAAAGAGAAAAAAAAAAACCACCTCAAAGAAAAGAAGCCCCAATCCTTTTGTTGTGCTCAGACTGATATTTTGTAAATTCGGTCTGCTCTCCCGTATTTATTCTGGCCTTCTAATCCAAAATGGCCAGAGATAAATGCTTCTTCACAAGATGCTCCCAACCCCCTACCAAATATTAGATATCACTTACTTAAAAATAGAAACTAAGGTCTAAATTGGTAAATTATATCATTGATCCAGGCCCTTTTATCTGTCCTAGGAAAGCTGCAGAATACATAAATTTAGTGGAAGTCTCAGTGCATAAAAAGTGACTACTCTGGACCCTTTGTAGAATTTGTCCAATGGTACAATTGTACATCAATTTTTCTTTTCACTGTTTCAACTATGAATTTATCAGTGGACAAGAAACCAGAATACTATCCCATGTACCTTTGGTTCGTTTAATGCTTTGTTATTTATTTATTTTTTTTAAATGCAATGTCATTTTAAGTTTTGGAAGAAGAATCAGGGAACTGCACCCATCTCACCTCATTATTGAAGGGTCTCAGGGCTTCTAATACCACCATACAAAAAATAAACCAATTCAAAGGTTTTCTCCTTCTAGATCTTCACACAAAGCAAAGGGATGATCCTAAAGCCACCTACCCCATCCCATCTGAAACATGTCCATGTCCAGCAGCATCTTTAGATTAATTTTAAAAATCAAAACAATTAGATGTACACGCTTAACGCAGGGAAGACCATCCTCTCCAAAGCCAGCTTTCCCTCAAGATACAATTGCTCTGCTCATCATTTCTCAGCCAACTGCTCAATAAGCTGCATATTGAATGTGAGATGTCTAATGAGTGTCTCCATGACTGCAGAAATGACAACTTCCCAAAACAGAAGGTCTGATTCCCAAACTGCTGCAGTCTGGATAATGTTCACCTGCTGTCAGGCTGCTGGAATATTCCCCATTGCACAGGACAAGTGGAACCCTCCCAGTCAAGTCCCACGTAGGACTAACTTTATAAAATTTCTCCAGGGTTTTATCTCTGATTTCCCCTCATTACCAAGGTCGGTATCAAGCATTAAACAGGCCAATCCCCTAAAACAAGCAGCGATTTTCCGTGAGAACGACACTGGAGTGAAGGATTGTGCTCCTGATGCCTGCGAGTCTCCCACAAGCCCCAACTGGCAGGGACATGACTGCTCCAAGAGCCTCCACGGCTCCTCTGGCTCCACCTGCTCCGCTCCCCGCCCACAGCGGAGCGTTCCAGAGGCACTGCCAGCTCAGGGACAGGAGCACAGCCCGTGGATCCTGCTGGGAATCGGACACACGGCTCTGCTTTGGACACAGAATCAGCTGAGGGGGCTCAGGGGGTGTGGAGCTCATGCCCAACTCACCTGGCACAAAGAACGGAGCTGATGGATCCTGGCATGGACCCTGGGCCAAACGACCCCGAAAGAATCCCATTAATATTGCCCAGGTCCCTAGGAGAGGGGCCAGTTCCCACCAAAACTTTCATGGACGCTCATGGAGAGCAGGATGGGGTGGAAACCCTCCCCTGTGTGGGGTGGAAACCCTCCTTCCCCCAAAACCCAATCCGTGTGCTAAATGTTAAATTACTCCAATTTATCTGCTGTGTTGCTATCATTTTGCCTTAATTATAAATCCCTTCTAAAAAAATTAACAATTCTATTAAAATGTCTATCTCAACGCACTGAAATTCACTTTTTAACCCGCATGCTCCAAACTCTCTCACACTGCAGCTCAAGGACTGCAGAGTAAAATGATATCTAAAGCAAACCCAGTTCTGAACTAGGTTAAATATCTCAATTTCCTTCACACTGGAAGTTCAGCGTCCCCTTCCCACCCTGTCCTTCTTAACCTGCTGCTGGCTGGAGATAATCTCTGCCAGGCTTCCCAACTGCTGACACAGGAACCTCTGTGAGCACACTGAACTACTTCCTTTTCTCCTTGGAAAGATTTAATAACCTACAACTTTCTTCTCTGCCCTACTTGGAGTCTATCGTTTGCTTCCTCCTCGTATCGAATCTGCTAAAATAAAATTTTATAGAGTGTCAATTCAACAAAGGCAAAACTATAAAGTCCGTTCTGACAGCTTCCTTTCTCCAAAAAAATTTAATCAAAAAAGGAAAAAAAAAAATCCTTTGCCCTTGAGAAGATGAATTGAATAGCCTTAGGTATTCTACAGCTGTATTTATGAAAAGCTTTTGGACACTAAAAGTCTCTACAGAAATGGGGAAAGTGTTTTGCTCAGGTCATAAAACTCCTTTTTTTCATTGCACAGAGGAAAATATGCTGCGCTCCACCAGGAGCCATCAGCTGATCCCTGGGAGAGGCACCAGCCCCATCCAGCCCAGAGGGAAGTGGTGCCTATGGGATAAAAACCCCAAAAACCCCACAAACATGCACAGAAAAAATAACTGCTCCCCTAAACCTGAACAGATTTCTCTCCAGGAACATACAGTGCTCTGCCCAGATTTAATTAAAAGTTTTCTTACCCAAACCGTGTTATTAATATTTAATATTATTTATGGCAGCACCAAATCACTGGAAATAATACTTAAAAATTTTTAAATGACAGGATGTATCAGTCTTCAACAAAAAAAAGTAGAATAAAGTAAAATCATGTAAAAGTAATGTAAAGCTCCCTGGTTATAAATGAAAACAAAGCCAGCACTTTTAAACACTGAATAACTCCATGTATTTCCCATTGAATATTTTATACTGGAATGTTGCAGGAATTTTTTATCTTCCTCGCTTTTATCCAAAACATTTCAGTTTGATTTTAAAATTGTCTGTTTTAGAGTAGTGAGAAAAACTTGTAACAAGCAAGATTCTGAGAGACCAATGTCATGCAGAACAGGTAATTTCACTTGGTTCAAGTCCCTCCCACTCTGATGTCAAAGACTCAATTGACTTGTGTATTACTATATAAAAACCTAAATAAAACTCCAAATCCTCTCAAATCTGGTTTATAAATTATAACAAATATGAACATATTTTTCATCAGACAGCGAATCATGAGGAAAATGCATAAGTAATTCATTGCTGGTTTGCAGATAATTTCATTTCAGCTGATTGAACAAATCCCATTTTCTTGCTTGTGACAGAGCTACAGGAGAATATTTATTTGGAACAATGTTGTACAGCTGTGGTAATTTAGAGAAAAATACAGTACTTTGGGCCAGGTCTGCATTTTGTGCTTTTTTTCCAGCTAGAACAGGAAAAAAAAATTTAAAATTAAGTTAATTTTTAGTAAGCTGCAGCTAACCAGAAACTAACATAGAATAGTATCAGTACTTTGAGTTTAAGCTATCCAATAGAAATTAAATTCAGAAATCAAGTTTCTGCGCTGATAAGAGGTCTGCTCACACTAAATTACCACTTTTGTTTTTTTAGTCTTTATGGAACTATGTAAAATTATGCCCCTGTATTAGATCCAAAATAATTTTTACAGAAGACAGTTACAAAAAATTAAAATCCCACATTATTCCTGGTATTTTATACATTGCAGTAGTATCAGGGCTCTGGTTATGATTGGCAAATGCACAGAAAAACACTGTCCAATAAAGAGACACAAAGTGATTTAGTCAGGCCTTGAATTCAAAGAGATCAGGGAGTAATTCTTAGAATGCAGATTGTTTAATGTTTACAAAATCAACACATCTGGCTCCTTCTTCTGCTGAGGTTCCTCCAAAAATTTGGTTCCTGTTTTTACTGAAATTCTTAAGCACTCAAAGGAAGCTGAGTTATTCAAGAGAAACCCCCTTTCCTCACTAAGCTACACTGAATTTATTTCATTAAAGCCCTGCTTCAACCCATTATCTCAAAGTAGAAAATGCTAAATCATATTAGAGCTCCTGTTGAATTAAAGAAGAAACTTTTCTGGCTGTATTTAAAAGAAGAATGTTTGTCCCCATATATATAAGTTTAGAAATACTTATTCCTAAAAAGAGGAAGATACAAGAAATTTAAAGACTAATTTTCCTATTTGTTATAATTCTAAATTATGTTTCCTTTTTTTTTTTTTTTGGTGGAATAAATTTCTAAGCCTTAAAAACTCCACAGATAAGAGTTAAAATAAAGAAGTTCAATTCTGTACCAGAATGCATTTGCTCAAGTGTAAAGCTAACAAATGCTAAAATTTTTGGCAACACGTCTGCATTTCTGAATCATTAGGTAGTCAAACTATTTTTTGATTTTGCTTGCATGGTGTCGGATTAGAATAATCCATATAAATCAGTGGTTTTCCCTGCCTAGGAATACTGTGTTTGATGGCAAAAGGAGGCACAGAATCAGCAAGACCCAGCAGAGCTGCCTCGGATGTGCAGCACTGGATTAGGATTGTTTACTCAGGGGACGAGCAAGGAGAATATAGTCAAAGTAAACACAACACAGGCAAGGCACGCACAGCATTCCAGCCACCCTCTCCAGAACAGAACCATGGGATGCTTTCCTCGGGAAAACTCAGCCATGGACGGGCTGCCCAGGGAAAACTCAGCCATGGACGGGCTGTTCCAGGGAAAACTCAGCCATGGATGGGCTGTCCCAGGAAAACTCAGCCATGGACGGGCTGTCCCAGGAAAACTCAGCCATGGATGGGCTGCCCAGGGAAAACTCAGCCATGGCCGGGGAAAACTCAGCCATGGACGGGCTGTCCCAGGAAAACTCAGCCATGGACGGGCTGTCCTCGGGAAAACTCAGCCATGGATGGGCTGCCCAGGGAAAACTCAGCCATGGACAGGCTGTCCCAGGGAAAACTCAGCCATGGATGGGCTGTCCCAGGAAAACTCAGCCATGGACGGGCTGTCCTCGGGAAAACTCAGCCATGGACGGGCTGTCCCAGGGAAAACTCAGCCATGGATGGGCTGTCCAGGGAAAACTCAGCTGTCCCGGGGAAAACTCAGCCATGGATGGGCTGCCCTCGGGAAAACTCAGCCATGGACGGGCTGTCCCGGGGAAAACTCAGCCATGGACGGGCTGTCCTCGGGAAAACTCAGCCATGGACGGGCTGCCCGGGAGAGCCGGAGCCGCGCAGAGCGGAACCGGGGCGGGACAAAGGAGAACTGAGCTCAAGTCGTGGAGTGAATCTCCTGGAGAGTTCCCTCGTGGAAACCCAAACAGCCAGGCCAAAGTCCTCCAAGATGTTAAAGCACTCCTGGTGAGCTGATACAGGTCCTGGTCTGAGAGCAGCAGGGCTGGGTGCCCAGCCAGGCCCGCTCAGCAGGGCTGCAGCTACTCCCAGCTCTTCCAAGTTGAGGCAGCAACAGTGGCAATATTATGGAATTATTTATACACTCACAGGCCTGTTTACTTCCCTTTTCAAATCATTCTGAGGCTGCTGGATGTAAAGGCTGTGATTAAGCAGCACTTTCTGGTTGATACTGTGTGAAAATATTCTTGATACTTGTGGTTTCAGCGAGGCTGCCAGGTGGGTTTTCCCATCAAGAGTCACCATCTCCCCTTCCCATCCCATTGTGGATCCCAGGGCTGGAGCCCCTNCTCTGATCTTCTCCCCTCTGTCAAGGCAAACAATCTACACACCCCCACAGGCCCCTGCTCCCCAAATCCCCCCAATTTTCATCACAGCCCTGCCCACCTGTGCACCAGCCCAGCCTCCAGCTCTCCCCAAAGCCCGGCTTTGCCTCCATCCCCTTCCCTCCCCGCCGCCTCCACATCCCCCCGCCACCGCTCCTGACCACCAACCCCTCTCCCCAGCCTCTGCCTCTTCCTAACGTCTCCCCGCTGGCTTCCTTCCTCCTCCCGCCCCCGAGGCCTCTCCAGCAGCTTTCAGTTACAATCCCTGCCCTCCCGGAGAGCCAAACCCCCGTTCCCTAACCCCGAAAGCCACAGAGAAGGTTATCCACAGGCTGCACCTTGCAGCTCCGCAGAACTGCTCTCTCTCCCCGGAAGAACTTCACCATCCTGTGCACCAAAATCAAAATATTTCTACCTAGCGATGCGTTCCCTGAAGTCTGATGGGTTTTTTTGTGGGGTGACAAACTCACTGCCCCAAAACCACACAGTTGAGCACCAGAGAATGCCCAGAGCAAGTCAGAGTTAGTAACTTGTCAGGAATGTCTATTGGGGCACCATAAAGTAGGCGAGTAAAGCAAGAGTAAACAACAGCAGAGTCCACGCAAATTGAGGACGGAATAATTACGGATTACACTGGACGGGATTAATGCAGAGATTTAAAAAAGTAGTAATTATTCGTGAATTTTTGACGAACATTCAGGTTCATAGAACCTAATCCTAAAATCCCACCTGCCTGTGAAGACCTTTGGTGCACAGGACAACCAACTCCCAACACTGAGACATTAAATAAAAATCTCTATAAAGAGCTTTCTTTCAAGACGACAACTGGAGATGCCTTAAAACATCCTCAATTTAAGATTCACCATCAGCAATAATTCAGTTTACATTGACCACCATTGTAATGAACATTTTTCTATATTACATATGCATTTGATTACTATCTACCAAAACACAAACTAAAAAGCATTTAATTTTTTCTACAAAAGCTCAGAAACATTCTAGACTTACATATACCATCAATAAACTCCACACAAAGTATTATCATTATTTGCAATAATTAGCAAAAGCTGAATATTAACACTTTTTTGCTGGTTTTTTTTGAATGCAGTAACACTAAAAATGAGAATAATACTTCCAACTGTTCATCTATGGAATAAGTGTGTCTCAGGCTGCTGTATCAAACCCATAACATCAAAAAGATCTGAATAAAGTTAAACTTGGTTTTATTTAGCATAGATCAATATTTGGAGAAAGTTGATAAATTATTTTTGGTTTTTTTCCTTTGAAAATGAAAACAATGTAACAACAGTCTCTACAAAGTTTATATATTCCTTCTCTGACAAAGCAAGTTACTAGTCTGATAATTATAATTTAAGAAAAACGATGCTGCTCTTACACAGGGAAATACCTTTAAGTTCCTTTAACATAAAAATGAAAACTAAAAATATTGTCCTAATTTTCTGTTTATTTCTTAGTTCCAGGGACACGCTCCTAAGTTCTACCTCCCCATGTGTCTGCAGATCCTTAGCAGGACTCTTCCATCACAGGACTTCAGTTACAAAAGATGATTAAGAACTGATTCAAAACTGTGAAGCTTTTGGGGAAAGCAGCACGGGGAAAAGCACAGGAATCCCCAGAATTCTGGGAAGAAAGCTCCAGGTGGAAGGTGATCCCCCAGGAATGCACAGAGCAGCTGATGAAGGAGCTGCCCAACTTTGGGGAGCATTACTTTGTTACAAGTTTTGTTCCTCAAGACCTTTGTGAAGCTACAACTCATGAAAAATTCAGATTTAGGGCTTGATCAAGCACCTAAGAAGTTGATAAATATCTTAGCAGTGAAAACAGAATAGACATTATTATATTTATTTTTTTCCTTGAAGATTTCGTATCTTCATTTTTAATAGTTGAGTCTCAAGAGTAGAAACATTGCATAGATACTTCCAAAAATTAAAATCACCCACACCATCGTTTTTAATACCCCAGGTAAATGCCTGAACTAAGATATTTATCAAAGGAAAGTGGGATACAAGAGCTACAAGATGTCCTGAGAGTAACACGACTTCCAGCAAAGCCCCAGCAGCACTGCAACACTCGAGCCAGGGCACCCTGCACAGATGGACAAGTCATTTTTAGAAATGAATCACGCTGCAAATGATTGGACTAATTTTAAAACAGAGGTGAGGAACCAATAGCCTCCAGCCCAGATATGGTTTGCTTCAGCTGGCCCACAGACACAGCCCTGCTTTATTACTTAATAACACCCAGGCAACTTCAAGGGGAACCACGTGTGTTTTAAAAGGCTCCAACAACTCACAGGTTTTTAAGGACATGGTCCTCAAACTCAAACATCATTCCCAAGTTTAAAGTATTACAAGAAATTTTTGGTTTTGGTTCATTTTATTGTTCATTCCTGCTACCCTGAGCAGGTGGGATTTCACAGCCCTCAGCATTTAAATTATCTTAGCAGGGAAAAGCCAACGGTGCTTTGAGCCTGGACAACACAAGGGCTGTGGTAGAAGGATTTCCATACCCGCTCTGATATTTAGCTCTTATTTAGGACAAAACTTCCACTGAAAACCTCCAAGAGCCGCAGTCCCAAACACAGATCTCAGCCTTTCCCCAACTTCCCAAGCGCACAGCAGCTCTGAACCTGGAAGGAGCCAGTGAAAGGAATTTCTTGAGGGAACCACAGGCCACTGCCTGGCTTTGATCCCTCCTGCAGCTCCCTGATCCTGTTGATATTGAGGCAGGGCAAGGCTCAGCTCTGACTGAGCTTTGCCTGCCATAACCTGGGAGCTCCGATGCCACCAGCACAAACCAACCCTTCCCCTGGATTCCAGCCCCCCAAACCCAGCAATTCCTCTGGGACAAAATGCAGGAGGAAAAGTAGTTTCAAACAGCATCTTTAAAAACCAAACCTTTCCTAGCATAGTATGAATGGGGAAAATTCATATTTTCTGAGGAAAATGACTTCAAGTTTTCAGTGGCGGCTATTCCTCGAGAAACATGGGATGAGCCTTCCAGAAACAAACAAAAAGCCAGAAAACTTCACAATATTTCCCACCCCAGGCAGCCACGTTCAGGAACAACAAGACAACACCACATTGCATCACCAGTCTATGCCAACGCATCCACCTCTGAAATCTGATCCAAGCTCTTCCCCATAAAGATTACGAGGGAACAACGTATCCCTCTCCTGCCCCCAAGCCCCTAAAAGACAAAAGGAAGTTCTGTTCTAAAAAAATCAGCTCACTACAGATTCCCGACTACTTTGTTTCTTGAATCAATGATCTCATTTGTTCACTTTTGCAGTGTTTTCTTCCAAAAATAGCAGATACTAAAAAAATTCTTCTTATCTGGAGTGTGGATAAGAGGATCCAGCAAAATTTATTTTTTTTTTGTGCTGCTTTTCTATGCACGGTTAAAATAAATAAAATTTATCTCCTTAAATTGACAGCATGCTTATATTAAAAAATTAAATAGATGCATAAAGCTTCATTGCATCAGTCTTAAAAGTAAAAAAAAATTAAATTAAATTAAATAGATTAGGGACAAACACAGCCAAAAATATAAGGCTACATTTATTATTTTCAATGCTACAGCTTCAGTCTTACCAAAACACATGAAATTTGTACTCATTCTAGTGGGGCTAATCACATATATGCGTATATATATATAAATATACATGAGGTAGACAGGTAAAAGCTTAAAGCATGAAGACAAACCTGAACGTTTCTCGTATTTTTATCAAGTCTTTAATTTATCACAACAGATAATCCTAAATAACACGTTGGCAACGATCTACCAGAGCTTAAAAATCCAGTCTAAAATTGGCCAAGTGAAATTAAATTTCCATGTTTTTCAACCATTAGGCAGCATGAATGGAAAATTCTGACTATCTGTATTTATGATACGTAGGCCCAGGTTCTGGCTGGCCAAATTTTCTCCTAACTTAGGCTGTGTTTGTTTCCTTTGGCAGTGGGGCACAAGGCAACATTATCTTGTGCCTTCCTTGATCTAAACGTTGGGAATATCACCATTTGATCCAGCAGGATTTGTTGTGCAAACAATTGACAACTGTTCTGCTTCCCTCACTTGGGAATTTTCCTGAGCGAGGCCACGCTACTGATGCTGCAAACGAAGGGCCCTCATATTTCAGATGCTATTTACATTTCAGATTACTCAGACACCAAAATAATTCTGCATTTAATGCCACTGAAAATGTAGACTAAGCAAAAAATTATGACAATATATATTTTTTTTATCCCAAGCTTCAATTTTACCTCATAGCAGAATAATGAATTAATATATTGCTTCTACAGGTTTTGGTTATCAGATATTGTGGCAGGATAAGAATTTTTAAAATATGACTCGCCTACTTTAAAACATTTTCTGTAGAATAAAAATATATAAAATAAACAGCACATTGAATTTAACCAGCGTAATAAATGAAAGAATAAAGGTTTGCTTAGAAACATAAAAAAGAATTTTCAAGCATTTTACCATTTCATTTTTAAGCACATTTAAAGCTCCTGAAACAGAATATTTCAGAAAAAAACACCTTCAAACAAACAATCTCTGTACTGCCCTCATCTCCAGCCTAAAGAATCACCAATCGAAGCCACTCCAGGATTTGTTCCTTAGTCATTCCCATGGGAAGGATGGGAGGCAATGGAGATTTTGGGGCTGGCAGCACCTGTCAGGCTGCAGATAAACCCAGATGACCAACTCATTTCACAAAGGTCTATGAATAGCCATGGCAGGGCTCTCACTGATTCCTGCTGCCCTGGGCCACAGCACAACAACAGCCTGGAGCTCATGGTACAGATCCTGGGAGCCACATGGTCACTGAAAAGTTCCAATTATCTCATTTTTTCACTTCTTGTAGATGCTCATTTATGTATTTTTATATATGTGTGTATTTGTGTATGCAGCTAAACTCATTTGCATATGCACTCACACACTTCTTAACGTTGTAATCCAAATGATTTTGACAAATTCTACCTTGATTTAAAAACAGTACTAACTCTAAACTCCTTTCTAGACAATTCATCAAGAAAAATAGGCATTGCTATAATAAAGAACTTGGAATTCAAGAGAGGGAAGGAGTCAGCACTTCTTAATTTCTTAACTGCTGCTTTTTGTTTTAGTCCCTCTTCATTTAGCTCCAGATACACCAAGAAAAATTAAAGCATCCTGAAAGCTATTTCCAGTGCTCTTCCAAAATTTCATCCCTAATACCAGCCTTGGTTCCTGTGCAGGCCCATTTGAAACTGACTGAGCAGTATTATTCCACCTAATAGTTCCTAAAATAAATCCGAAGAAAAGCCAATGAGAGCCTGTGGTTTCCAATGTTCAAGTAACTCTTTAAAAGAATAAGCAGGTCCTTAATGACATAAGAGCATTAAAAGGGAAATAAATGTATCCTGTATCTTTTTATTTTTGAAATCAATGGTAATTCTGATTTCCACTTCCACTGGGACAGAACAAGAACCAACACAGGGACAACCAAACAAAACTAAACCCTCAGATAACCCAACAAGCCCGAAAGAACAAACACAATCCCCCACTTTTCCAAAGTTTTGACATGATTTTTGCAAAGGAAGCTCAGCCACTTTCAAAATTTGTGTGCCTGGCCATGAACAGATGAGACTGAACTGCTTTGTGCACGTGGCCTCTTAAGCCCTTAGAAAGACACTGGGACATTAGTGGGGCTCCAGATGGGCACGAGGGGCCTCCCACCTGGCCCACTGCTTTCCACAGGGAACATCCACAGGGAGCACTGGCTGCTGCTCCTCACACTAATGGTGGCCTCACAGACTGTATTCCAGCCACTGATCTTCCACTGAGAAGGAATAGCCATGAGTAACAACAGGAAAAGAAAAAAATCTACTGACAAAGCGAATTAAATAACCCAGCTGAAACCCAAGGCATTCCATCTTGGAGAGGACTGTGACTGATGCCAGGATCTCCAGTGTTTTCTAACAAGGAGAAACACTGATCCCTCCACAGCCGAAGAACGCAAGGACTGCAAGTTGTACAAGAAAAGTTCAATTATTGAAGGTATTGCATCATAAAGATTCTCCTCAAACATCCGCCTCCCTAATCCAAATAGAAACCAACTCATTTGTCCACAAAGGAAGGAAGGTACAGCAGCAAACTCCACGGAAACATTACTAAAGTCAGGCCTAAAAGGCATCTTTATGTTCAGCACAGCCATGGCAGGTCCTTCCTAATTCCCAACTATCTGCCCTTAGAGCCCAGGAAGCCACTGACCCGGAATACAGCAAAATAATTATTAATTCTGTCCCCAAAAATAAAGAATGGGAAAATCCGCACAAAGTTTTCCTAAAAGCAATTAGCACCTATGAATATCTTGATAATAGCAGCAAAAAGAGCTTAAGAACCCAAATAAAGGGAAACTGTGTTGCCTTTTAGTTACAGCTGTTGATAATTCACAATCTTTCCTAGCACAGGTTGAAAGATTCAATTCCTTCAGATCTTGGAAGGCTGTGACAGCAGCCAGAAGCCCCAAATCAGCCTGAGACCCCTTTGTGCTAAGCCTGCAGAAATGCAGGAATTGCCATCCAGAATCCCAGTCCCACCAGAGCTTCCCTCAGAGGACACTTCCCACCCCAACCCCACCAAATCCACAGCTGTCCCTCCAGCACAGACCTGGCTGCAGGACTGGAGGCCTATGGAAAGGAAGGTTTATCAGCAATTTTATCTCTAGGATTTAAAGCAAGAGAAGACCCTGAATCATTCTGCCCAGCTTCAGAATTCTGCTCAAAATACGGGTATTTTAGTGTGCAACCATATTAAACCAAACCATAGCTATCTAAAAGACTAAAACACAAGGAGATGCTTAAATCCCTGTAATAATTAATGTATCTCAGCACTGTAGGCCACGGAAGTTGGGAGCAGAGCTGCAGCTCTACATACACAGGGAATGTAATCCTGCAGCCACTACAGGCCTCCATGTACAGAGGACAGCTGATCAATGGGATCTCAGGCTGAGAAAAGAAGCGCTGTCATGACATAAAATAAGGAAATTATGTCCTTTACTCTTGGACAGGCTTTTGCTGTCCAGCTCCTACCTGTAGTAAATTAAAAGGAGAGCGACATGTTTAAATAAGGGGTGTTTATACACAGATCTGCTAATTTTGGGGATTGTCGCCGTTGAGGTTTTTTCCCCGCACGTTTAAACCCCGAAGTTATTACAAGCAAAAAGAAAACTAACGGCAAACTATTAAAAAGAACTACAGTTATGGCTGCTACCTCCAATTCTCCATCACAACATTGTCAAGTACCAATCCAACTCTGGTTTCCTCCTGTTCCTTCCACCCCATCAAACTGCGGCTCCCGCAAACTCTTCCCAGCCCGATCCCAAAATTGCTGCTTCATGCGAGACATGCGTGTACAAATTAGAAATGGGGGATACCCCAGCACGTCAGGAGAGCTCTTTCTTGTGGGCATCCTTCAGCATGAGGCACGGATGGCACGCACTCTCTGCTGACCACCATTTAACTGGGATGCCCCTCTGGAACACACACTCACGGCCTACTCCATGGTTCAGCACTCAGCACTTAATAAACCAAAAATAATAAGCCCAAAATAAACCAAAGCACTCCAACCGTCTTTTGGAAATTACAGAGGACATAATTAAGCTCCAGAAATAAGCAGACAACAGCGATTTCAATATAAACATCCTACTTGTGTAGGGGACTCTCTCATTTCAACTTGGTGTTAATGCCCCAACTCTTACTTCTGGATCCTTGCAAACATCTAGAAGGCTTCTCCCAGCATTTCCTCGAGCCCACAATTTAGTTTGACATTTAAACCCATTACATTTCAACCCATTTCAGACGTTTTAACACGCAACTTTCCCTCGAAGCAGCAGAAAACATGGTCAGGTCAGTCCACCAGCAGCACCTGACCAACACCGTGAGCGGGGATGGAGACACTTGGCCTTCCCAGCAGAAAGCCATGGAAAAACACATCCCGACATATATATTTAAACAAACCATTGACCAAATATAGCCGGGCACCACCGATAACCAGGAGCTGCTACCAACCACATCCCAATCCTGTGAACACCAAGTCCAGCTCTTGGACTGTCTATCCCTGGAAGTTCAGCTCGGGAAAGGGTCTTTGTACAAGTGGTCTTTGTACCTTCACCACCGCAGGGGTTTAATAACTCAAACAATAAGTCAAACAACGGCCTGGAACCCGGGGGGCAACGCCGGGGTTCCCTGTTATCCCAGGAAAACAACACTTTCGGGACTCGGCCGGGGCTCAGCACCCACCGCACCACCCCGAACTTTGCCCGGCGCCCCCGCCACCATCACCCCCCTCCCCTCCCGCTCCGGAGGGGCCCAAAGGAGCATCCCCGGAGCATCCCCCGACAACAAAGCTGGGGCGGGGGGCGCCGGGAAGGGGCCCGAAGTGACAGGCGGTGCCCCCCCGGGGTAAACAGGGGGTAAACACGGGGTAAACAAACAGCCCCCCCCGCC
>VZTG01001225.1:103201-174418 GCA_013397845.1 Melanocharis versteri
AGTCCCTTCAAGTTCCCCCCTGAACCCCCTCTGGACCTACCCAAATCTCTTCAGAGACCCCCAATCCCATTAGGACCCCTTCAAGTCCCCTTCAGCGCCAGCTTATCCAGAGAGATGCTGTGGTTATTGTTATAAACTGCACATTATAAGCAAGGATGGGAAATGATTCCTGGAAAAACTTAATTATTGTGTCTAATGTGTTACCATGGACTTGTAGCTTGTTCAGCCGCAGAAACATAAAGACTTTATTTTAAACTCTCTAAAGCATCCTAAAGCCAGTGCTGTTTAGTTGTGCGTAAACGTGGGTTTAATGTAATCAGAAATAAATTTAAAACGATTCCAGCGTTTTGGCTCTTTTTCGCGAGGAAGGTGGACTGCTGCATCTTTAGCATTAAAGTTCTTAAGAACAACCAACATCTTAAGTACGGTTTCTGACTAGGATTGTTCGGAAAACAATGTTACTTAATAAAATGTTCATCTTCTCCTCTTTAAAGATGAAACCTTCCGCAATGAGCAAGCGGAAGTCGAAGGAGAGCAGTGGAGAAAGTGCTGAGTGCATTTCCCAGGTCAGTAACATCTTTATTGATTACTTTGTTTTCAAGTTATGGAGCTTTTCCACCCTCTGCCATCCATGTCAATCCATTTCTTTTTTACTGGACCAGTTACAAAGACTTGGTCAGATACGGGATACAATTTCTAGGGCTGTAAATGGGTTTTGTATCCATTCTGTATTTCTTTCAGCTTCTCACCTTTGCTTGCTTCAAGGGTTAGAGTAATAATGTAGTAAGAAACTTAAAGGTTGTGCTTTTGTTCTTGTGCTTTTGCAACCGTTTATGGCAACAGATTTGCATAAATATATTTTTATCTGTTTAGCTGTTTTTGTCTTGCAGTTTGTAGGGTGAATCAGAACCCAGGTGACTTTTTTAGCAGCAGGACAGCAGGTGCCAAATCAATTTATAGTTTATTTGGCTTTTTTAAACCTTTATTCTCCTGTTTTCCCAAAGTTGCTGGTTAAAAACTGCAATGCATCTTGGAAGGAATTACCCGTGGGTCAGTGATTTCTTATATTTTAATCTCTTCTAATTGCTTTTTCTCCTTTATATAATATTTATACAATATTTTGCCTCCTGCAGCTTTATTCTTATTTTCAAGACCCCTCTCTCATTGATGACAGTAAGGATTTATGTATTACGGAATATTTGTAACACCACAAATGTGCCTAATGTGCTATTATTTTATTGCTGTAGTTACATTGTTGGTAAATTCTGGTGTTTGAAGCCCCAAACATTTTTCCTGTCCTGTGTTACATCCATAGGTGCAAAAAATCTTACGTGAAAGGTTCTGCCACCATTGTGCTGCTGGAAAACTGTTTGGGATGGAGCAGCAGTACAGGTGAGTGAGCAGGCTCTAGGATTCAGTCATTTCTGATTTAACTGCAGTATTCTGATTTAACTGCAGTAATAATCAGAATTTTCTGCTTCTCTACTAAGTGATACAGGTTTAAAGAACCTGCAGCTCAGGGATTTCTAAAACTTATTTGCCTCGTATTTTAGTAGTTTTTATACAACTGTTCCCTGCTGTTTTTGTCAGGTTCTGAGTTTTGGATTTCTTGTCCTCGTTTCACATCTCTGATTCATGAAGCGCTTTTGTTTTCGAGACTCCAAGATACTTTCAGTGCATGTTCTAAGACTTTGTGTGATGTCCTGGCAAAGCAAGAAGTTAAATTCTCTTGCTGTGATACTTTATTTTTACTTCAGATTGTCTCCTGTCTTTTGGTAAACTGTGTTAGAAGTAAATCTTAACGTTTCTGTGCCAACATCATGATTTTTGAAGTAGAGACCCATATTTAAAACAAACCTGCTTCTGGAGCCATCCAGATGTGGAATTTAGGGTTAGGAAGAAGGGACTTACTAGGATGATAACACTGTCCCAGTACTGATCATTTTACAGGTGCAGGTCAAATTGTGCAAATAACAAAGATGTATTTAAAGAACTTGTTTTAAACAATCTTTTTTTTTTTTTGTGGGTGGAATCACCTGATGTGAGCACAAGTTTTCATTAGAAGGAAAAAACCATTTATTAAAAGAGTGGCAGAGTTCACTTAGGTGTTTTATTGCTGTTGTGAGAAAATTCTGTATTTCTATTACGTCAGTTTCGCAAAACAAGCCTCCCCTATTTACGCTGGAATTCTGAAAAGCAATTTACAGCCTGTGTTGTACTGAATGTGTCCCTGGTAGTGAATTATCCTGGAGGGAAAACACAGTGAACTCCCCAGCTCTGATTTTTTCCTTCCCAAGATGTATCAGGGCCTTTGGCTGGAGCCGGCTCTCCAATAGTGAACAAACCCACACGTGCTGGCTGCAGCTGTTCCATGAGGGCTCTCACCCCTTCAGAAGCAGCAGCAGGATGTCAGCATTCCGTATACAAAAAAGCACATTAATGATGTGGAAGCATTTGGGAATTGGATGTGTCAGTGGTTGCTGTAAGCTCTTTAAATGTGGTTTGAGGTGATGAGTATCTGCAGATGAGGAATAGCACAGAAAGCAATCTATTTCTTGAAGAAAGAAATAATCATTGAAGTCTGTCCTTTCGCGGCAGAGAATTGCAGAACTTTATGAATTAGTGATACTCTCAACTTCTGCATGTTTTAATATTTTAAAATATTTTAAGAGCTCTGATCACTGAGCCCTTTGTCCTTTATTGTATTACATTTTGCATGCCCTGAGCGCTGGCTCTCAGAGCAAGCCGAAGTGGATCAAGGTTTATTCTTTGAATTTTCCCTGGTTTTGGGGAATGTTGTCAGCTTTGAGGTTTTCAGCCTGTTTCTGTTTTCAACACAGACATTTGCTGGAGCTGCTGAAAAGAACCACGGTGCACGGGGAGAGTAATTCCGCGCTCGTTATCGGGCCCCGGGGATCCGGGAAAACTGCGGTAGGAGCAGCTCTCGGGACTTTGCACCAGCAGAACCTCGCTGGGGTCCTGGGAGCTTTTGCAGCAACATTTTCATCTCTGCCTGGTTTTACAGAGAGAATTCCTAATGGTTTGCATGTAAATTCAAAACATTCCAGGACTTTCTGTGGGCGAATTCCGTTCAGGAGCAGCATGGAGAAATCTGTTCCTAACACTTGTCTTTGCAATTAAAGCCGTGCTCTGGTTACTTTTTAATTAACTTGTTATTGGGCCCTCGCTGTAAGAATGATGAAAAGGCATCTGAAAGCTCTAAAAGGAGGAGTCTAAGGGGTTTCTCCATAGCTGTGTGTATGCAGGGAATGGTCAGGAATATTGTTCCCTACCACGGAGCAGGATATTGTTTGGTGGTTATGGTTTATCAGTGTAGGGTTTGTATTTTAAGGGAATTCCCCTTAGCTGGGGCACATGAAGGGATGACCTCCAACTTAAGTGTGTAATTCTTCAACGTTATTCAAACACTCAAGTTTTTAATGTTTGCATTAAATGATGCTATGAAAATTCGTGGTTCTTTCAGCCAGAATATAAGTTAGCAAAATCACCTATGCAGAATGAATTATTTCCTTATTGTATATCAGGTGATGGATGCTGGAGTCAAGAAAATCACGTGTGTGTACATTTATTTATTTATACATACACGTAAGTGGGAGCTACAAATCCCCATCTGAGGAAGCCAAAGCAAATAGTGGCTTTTTCATTTTTAAATTTAACATTTCCACTACTCACAGATATTTTAATACAAGTTCCTTTTGGCTTTTACCAGTAACAAGTTCTTGATGGACAGCAAATTTGGGAGTTTTATAAGCAGCAGTTGGTGTAATCGTGTGCAGTTTTCATTTTGTCTTCCAGAAGGAAAGAATGAACAGAGTTTCTTTTATGATTTAAAGCAAAGAGTTTCTTCCTACAGCATCCAAAGAAGCCATGAAGCTGAATATGGCACCAAATCAAGAACCAAATTCTCTCACATCTCAAATTCATAAAGCTTTTTGATTAAGGCAAAAGCCCCAGATACTACCCCAAAAATGAGTGACTGAAATACCAGAGTTATTTTTCTTTCCCTCCCAGTTCAGCAGAATGAACAAGTGTAATTGTCATAGTGAAGCTGGTGAATGAAAAGTTGTCATTTTAGTATTTTAGTCTTGAAATTACTCAAACATGTTCCCTAATGAAACCTCACACACTGTTTCCTATCCTATAATATCTGTAATTACACTTTCCTTGCTGTTAAAACATTAATCTTCTCATGGAAATTCTGTATTTTTTCTTTCCTAGTTATTAAATCATGTCTTAAAAGACCTCAGGGAAATGAACCAAGTAAGAGAGAACCTCTTGGAAGTCCATCTGAATGGCAAGTAAAGCATCCTTGATGCAGGGTTCTGTTATATTCAGTTCTGTGTTTTGTATGTACTGAGTAAAAGCTTTGCTTTCAGCAGTTTTGTCCAGTCTAAATTATGGACACGTTTGTCTGTGAGCTCCAGAATGCCTCTCTTTGTATTTCTGGGTATGGAGGGAACTGCTGTGCTCTAAATGACAGAATGAAGTAACTTGTCAGGTACAGAAAACTCCTGTCCAGTCTAATTTTTAAAAAGGCAGAGCTTTGTAAGGCTGGAAAGGGAGAGAAGCTGCTGGTCAAGTTTCAAGCGAGAGTGAACTGCCAGTTCTTCATGCAAAACCCTTTTCTTTCAGGGCTTCTGCAGACCAATGATAAAGTGGCCCTGAAGGAGATCACCAGGCAGCTGCAGCTGGAAAATGTGGTTGGGGACAAAGTTTTTGTGAGTAGCTTCACTCACCCCTCAAAAACCCTTTCCTGGAGAACTGGGGCTTTGTGAGATGGAGCTTGCTGGGACTGGAGGGGCTGTGACTGCCAGCAGTTCCACACAGGCCTGAAGTTACTTTTGCTGGTTGCAAATATTAATGCATCCTTAATTAATGCAGCAACATTGATGCATCCTTGTTATTTTATAAAAATACATCACCTTGTGCCTTACAGAAGGAGGGAAAAAGGGAAGTCTCTGTTAACAAGCCCCTAAATGAACCAAACTGAAGCATTCCAAAGAAACTTTGTTCAGAGGGATGAGAAATTTGGAAATGTTGTTTTTAACGTTTCAAAACAAAGAATCAGCAAGTTAAGCAATCAAAAAGCAGGATCTTTAATGTATTTTTAACCTTTTTGATTCATAGGGAAGTCTATCCAGGCTTCTTAGAGCTCTCATTTTCCATGGAATTTCTATTAAAATATTTGCTGCTATTGCCCTTTTCCCACAGATAAACTGATTTACATTAGTACTGAAGACAGTCCTAAAGAGAGTGACCAAAGTGCTTGTAAATAAATTTCCCTGGTTTTCTGTAACTCACATCCAGAGGTTAAATTGGCTTTTCTACCCCCTTTGATAGGGCTTGTGGTCTCCAGTTCATTATTTCTCATCTCACACCTGGAGTGCTGCAGAGTGGGAGAATTTGTGTAACTGGAGCAGGATGGTCACAGTAATTCAGTGTTTTCTGTCAGGAGTGTTTGATGCTTTCATCTGTTTGATGAAGTTACCAATTAAAGCCTGCATCCTCCTCAGTGGAACACGTTAGGTGGCACTTTTTCCACGTGCGTGGCTGGAAAATGAGGATGCAACAGCTATTTGAGGAAAGAGAGCTGCTTGTGAGTTTAGCTTATTGCAGGCGTTCTCCTGATCACTAATTTTTGCCTGTCTGAGGCAGCTTGGGGATTTCAGACTGGAAAAAAAGTGGATGAACCTAGAGTTATCCATCATTTTTCTTGTCCTGAGGAGTTTGTGCTTATACAGCATGAAGTACCATTGGATATTTTTGAAAGCAGGGTTTTGGAAGGAGATGGCCTTCATTGCGTTTCTGAATTTGCTGTAGTTCAACAATTCTGAGAATGACACTGCAAATCTGTTCTGAAACTTCTTTATTCTCTGTCTAGGGCAGTTTTGCTGAAAACCTTGCCTTCCTCCTTGAAGCTTTGAGGAAAGGTAAACACTAAACCCCCCTGTTCTGAAACTCTGGCTCACCTGCCTGAAAAGGAGTTTTTTTCTTTTACTTTACAGGTGGAATGAAGGAACTTAGCCCAAAAATGGTTACAAAATAATATAAAAAATAGTTAATACTGAACAAATACACACCTGATGTAACTGATGCTGTAAAGGCTTGCGTGTGATGTCAGCTGTGAAGGACAGATGCTTTTATCCAGATTGATGCTCTTAAAAATACTGTTTTTAAAATAAGATTGGCCAGAGAAGTCTGTCTTCCTTGTAGAAGCAGAAATGCTGCTTGGCAGAACACTACAAAACCTTCCCAGTTTTTCAGTGTATTTTCCTTTTTGCTGTTGTGCCTGTGGGAAAGGGGGGCTTGGTGAAAAGCTAAAAGAAAATCTGTGAATTTTTAACCCCATGATTGATGAAAGCTGTAGCCATGGAAGTGTAATGCTGAAGTTACCCTGCAAACTCTCCACATTTCTCTCAGGAAACCGAACCAGCAGCTGCCCAATCTTGTTTGTCCTGGATGAATTTGATTTGTTTGTCCACCACAAGAATCAGACCCTGCTCTACAACCTCTTTGACATCTCCCAGTCTGCACAGACCCCAGTGACAGTTATTGGACTCACCTGTAGGCAGGTAAGAAACAGAACTTCCTCATTCAAAGTTCTCAGCTGTTTTTGTGGCTTTTGTCTTAGTTGGAATGACTTCTCCTTCCTTGGAACCTTAATTTCCTAAGAGACTTTCCTCAAGTCTCCATCTTTCTACCTTTTGAATTGAGAAGGGAGATGTAAAAAAAATAATCATTTGTGCTGAGAGCAAATTGAAGATGCCCAGAACCTTCAGTTTTACTGCTAAAAGAGCAAAGCAACATTTCGAAGGACACACATTCCATATTAGACTGTGGTTCCCTCTTTGCAGGGGCTCCTGAATTTCTTGGTCAGCAGTTGGCAAGGACAGAGTTGTACTAACTGTGTTTGAATCTCTTTTCTTTAGGTAACCACTTCAGTTGGGCACTTTTGCTATAAAATGGGTTTAGGATCCCTGTTCGTTTTCCTATGATTTTACAATGGCATTATCTTGAATTGTGGGCAGGTTGTGTGTGCACTGTGAAATGATCCCTGTGGAGCACTATGGGAACTTGATAAAGCTGGTCCTGTTTCCACAATGAACTGTGTTGTGCTGAAGAAAGTTGGGTTCTGACAGGAAGAAGAATTCAAATCTCTTATCAATTCTGGGTTTGGCTGGGATTAGGTGACACCCAGCTGAGCAAATTTCTGGAAGTTAATAGAAAAGTTAATTGTTGATTTTATAAATTACAATCTTTCCTTTTGCATCGTCACTGTCCTGAGTCTGCTGTGCTCCTCACCCGTTAGACAGACCCCTTTATCCCCTGCTTTTGAGTGTAATTAAGGAATTGTGTCTCCAGAGCTGACAGCTATTGATTCTGAGAGATTTTTTTTTCAGCTCTTAAGTGTTTTTTGGGACTTTTAAGCTGTATTCTCTCAGGCTGACAAAAAGCACGTGGCCTGTCAGCTGCCAGCCCCGGTGTGACCACACCACAGCTTGTCCAGAGCCCTGATAGGCTGCAAGGTTTGATTCAGGCTTAGGAAGCTGAAATATTTCCGTAATCTATGGAGAAATTTTGCTGGGTTTCCTAGCAACAAATGATCCTGTGTGATGTATGCATCACGTGGGCTGGGATGGTTGGTGGCATTGCAAGGAACACCAATTAAAATGGTCAGCAAAGGGCTTGTTAGAACTTTTAACTTACATTACAACATTTTAAGCCTGAGAATTTAATAATTCTTTCTTTTTTCAGCACACTTTACTTCATTGATTTGTCTGTGCTGTAGTAAAGAAAACACCAAATTCATCTGCTTTTTTAATTACTGTTTTTCCTTTTTTTTTTCCCCATCAAGGATATCCTGGAGCTCTTGGAGAAGAGAGTGAAGTCAAGGTTCTCTCACAGACAGATATATCTGATGAATTCCTTTGATTTTAAACAATACATGAAGATATTTAAGAAACAGCTTTCTCTTCCTGCTGAATTTCCTGATGAGCCTTTTGCACAAAAATGGAATAATAATGTTCAGGTATTTAAAGCATCTTCTACTTGATTTTAGTAAAAATTCTGAAGTGACAGCAGTGTAAAGCTGGTTTACTTTATACTTTATATATATATATCCTTTACCAGTAGAAGTGTGAAGCTTTTACCTAAGATTGGCATTTCCTTTCACTGGCTGAGTGTGATGTGGAATAAATTAAATAATGATAGAGAATCTTTGCTTATTGAAGTCTGGAGGTAAAATTGTCCCAGGAAAGACCAGAAAGTTGAGGTTAGACGTGGAAATTGTATTGTCAAGTGTAAGCTGAGCTCTTGAAAAAAAATTATTTACCTGTTGTTTTTCCAGGTGAGTATGACAGGATTAAAAGTGAGTATGAGATGGTTGAAATATCACTTTTTTGTTTCTTGTAGAATCTCTCAGAGGATAAAACTGTGCAGGACGTGCTGCAGAACCTCTTCCAGCACACCAAAGACCTGCGCTCGCTGCATTTGCTCCTGGTGTGTATTTGGGTATTTATGAAACTCCTCCTTGCTTTGCAGTGATTCATGAGCAGCTCTCATGGTTTTCAGGCCACTTAGCTGAGCTTTGCCTGAAACATCATTTTAAACATCATTTTAAACATCGTTTTACTGAGCTTTTGCCAGTGCTGGCTCCTTGCAGGCTTCATCCCCCTGTGCTGTGTTAGTGAGTGGAGGTAGCTCCAGTTTCTGTAGCAGTTACCCTGTGAGGATGGACTGCTCAATCCAGGTGGGGCTGAGCTTCTGCTGTTGAACTTTCTCCAAGCCTTTCCATTTATAAAACAAATCTGTGGGTGAAACCCTTTGAAACCGTTTTTTTCCTTTCTGAGATTCTTTTTGGTTCCTAGTGAATCCTGAAATCTGCCCATATTGAAACCTACTTTTTCTACTTGAACTTCCTCCCATCACCACGCAGGAGCTGCAGCTCTCTTGGAGGGTCTTTTTTAAATTTAAGCTGCCTCCCTAATCCTGTTTTCGAACACAGCTCATATAAATGCCCTGACACTTTTACAGGGGATTACATTTATTTAACCATCCTAAAGCATCCCTGTGCTTGTGTTGGTGTGAAAAGCCCCCTGACTGTCCCTGCCCCTGGGCTGCTGTGACAGCCCCCAGAGCTGTGACCTGCTCTGGGCTGGGCTCTGGTGCTGCCAGCTCCTCCCTGCAGCGTTCAGAGCCACCCTGAGAGCCAGAGCAGAGAAGTTCTGAAGTGCAGAGCCTGAGCAGAGCCCTCTCTTTGGTGCTGCTCTGGTTACTGGAGTGGGTTACAGGATTGCAGGTTATTCCTAGTGCAGGGCACCCAAATCTGCCCCTGTGGCTGCAGTGGAGGCCAGGAAAGGAGCTGGTGGCAACCAACAGCCTCCCCGAGAGCAGCTCAGAGCTGGGGCTCAACTTCCTGATGGTTTTCTACAGCCCGTGCTGAATTCTTCCTTTGGAAAGAGGCCTTTTTTGCTCAGAAGTCAACTTCCCACTAAAAGCTCGTAATACAGATTCTGGAGGGATGAGTGAGGAGTTCCTGGACAAACTGTGGAGAAGAGAAGGCTCCAGGGAGAGCTCAGAGCCCCTTCCAGGGCCCAAAGGGGCTCCAGGAGAGCTGGAGAGGGACTGGGGACAAGGCATGGAGGGACAGGACACAGGGAATGGCTTTAGGCTGAAAGATAGTAGGTTTAGATTGGATATTAGGGACACATTCCTGGCTGGGAGGGTGGAGAAGGGCTGGAATGGATTTCCCAGAGAAGCTGTGGCTGCCCCTGGATCCCTGGCAGTGCCCAAGGCCAGGCTGGACGGGGCTTGGAGCAGCCTGGGACAGTGGGAGGTGTTCCTGGGTACAAAAGCGAGTGCAAAACAACTGTAAGTCATTCCTGCAGCAGCCTCTGAGGTGCTGATCCATGGCCATGGGTATGAACAGGTTCATGAGGATTTGTCTCCTGGATTCAGGAGCCTTTGAAGTTTTAAGCCTGGAAAACTTTCCTGGCTAAATGCAGTTTAAGTGCCAGCTATTTGCGAGGTTCTCAGTATGAACCCACTGTTTTGGGGGGTGGAGGGCTTATCCATTAATGTTTCCAGCGGGTGACTCGGGGGAATTGTGGTGCATTCCAAGCAGGAATGGTGTTGCATTCCAAGCAGGAATGGTGTTCCATTCCAGGCAGGAATGGTGTCCCTGTGCATTCCCATCAGGAATGGTGTCCTGTGCATTCCAGGCAGGAACGGTGCCCCATTCCCGTTAGGAGCAGTGTCCCTGTGCATTCCCATTCGGAGCGGTGCCCGTTCCCGTTGGGAGCGGTGCCCCATTCCCGTTAGGAGCGGTGTCCCCGTGCATTCCCGTTAGGAACGGTGTCCCCGTGCATTCCCGTTAGGAGCAGTGTCCCGGTGCATTCCCGGCGGGAAAGGTGCCCCATTCCCGTTAGGAGCAGTGTCCTCGTGCATTCCCGTTAGGAGCGGTGTCCCGNTGTCCCTGTGCATTCCCATCAGGAATGGTGTCCTGTGCATTCCAGGCAGGAACGGTGCCCCATTCCCGTTAGGAGCAGTGTCCCATTCCCGTTAGGAGCGGTGTCCCGGTGCATTCCCGTTAGGAGCGGTGCCCATTCCCTTTCGGAGCGGTGCCCGTTCCCGTTAGGAGCAGTGTCCCGGTGCATTCCCGTTAGGAGCGGTGTCCCGTTCCCGTTAGGAAAGGTGCCCCGTTCCCTTTCGGAGCGGCGCGGGGCCGGGACTCAGCGCGCTGCGGGCTCCGTTGCAGATGCTGGCGCTCGGCGCAGTGACCGCGCAGCACCCGCTGCTCACGGCCGCAGACCTGCAGGAGGCCAGCAGGCAGCACAGGACCGACTCCAAGGCAAACATCGTCCACGGTAAAGCTCAGCTTCTCCCCAAGGGGCACGGGAAGTGCCAAGCCCCTCCTGGAATTCTCCTCATGGAAGAGCGCTGTACAGGGAGTGTTCCCTGTGGGTATGAGCTGCGCAGGGATTGCCTGTGCCCCTGGAGTCTGCTCTGAGCTCACACACGTCTGTGGGTACAGCAGTGCCAACTTTGGTACTTCCAGTTCTTGCTTTGTGGTGGGAACAGCCCCTTTCCGAACATTTCTGCTTCAAATGCACAGCAAACAAATGTTCTGTTATCAAGCCTCTCCAATTATGGCATTTCTTTACATAATAAAGATACAGAACACCAATGGGTGAGGCCCAGAGCAGATAAAAACAGAGGAATAAATAATGGGTGAACCGCCTGTGTTTCTGATGCGCTCAAGGGAAATCCCTGGGATTCTTTTCTTTCCCTGCAGGTTTGTCTGTGCTGGAAATCTGCCTCATCATAGCCATGAAACACCTGAATGAGGTCTACGATGGAGAACCGTTCAACTTCCAGATGGTTTACAATGGTGAGAGCAACGCCTGGGCTTTACAAAGCCTGCACCTCTCCCTTCCTTCTAACTGCCCCTTTTCTTTTCCTCCGACTGGTACAGAATTCCAGAAGTTCATCCAGCGGAAGGCACATTCTATGTACAACTTTGAGAAGCCAGTGGTCATGAAGGTGAGCCTGAAACGCATTTCTTTCGAATTATAAAGTATTTAGGTTTTACTTTCCAGATGGGGGTGGTCAAACACAACCCCAGAAGGGAGCGGGGTGCTTTGGGGCAGGAATGATGTTCCCTTCCAGTCCCTCTTTTCCTGAATTTAGGCCTTTGAACACCTGCTGCAGCTGGAGCTGGTGCAGCCCCTGGAGCGGCCGTCGGTGCGGGCGCAGCGCGAGTATCTCCTGATGAAGCTGCTGCTGGACAGCAGCCAGATCATGGACGCCCTGCAGGTCTACCCCAACTGCCCCACGGACGTCAAGCAGTGGGCAGCCTCCTCCCTCAGCTGGCTCTGAGCTCCATCCCAGCTCCTGGAATGCTGTGAGCTGTGGAGCAGGGAGTGTTTACCCACAGGAAGGTGCTCAGATCAATAAACGTTTGGAAGCGCTTTCCGTGCTGCTCCGTTCGGGATTTCCCAAGGAGAGCGGTGCTGCTGTTCCCTGGCAGCAGCCACAGCTGTGCCTCGCTCACAGCCTGGGTGCCCCAGCTCCGCTCAGAGCCGGCTCCTCTCCCCCAGCTCTGCTCAGAGCCGGCTCCTCTCCCCCAGCTCCGCTCAGAGCCGGCTCCTCTCCCCCAGCTCCGCTCAGAGCCGGCTCCTCTCCCCCAGCTCCGTCCCCCAGCTCCGCTCAGAGCCGGCTCCTCTCCCCCAGCTCCGCTCAGAGCCGGCTCCTCTCCCCCAGCTCCCGCCTGGAGCAGTGCCAGCCCCGGAGTTTCCCCCTGGGGCTGAGGGCTCGGGATGCTGGCTCAGGCCACGCTGCCCCCCCGGCTCCCGTCTGCAGCACACACCCGTCAGCTCAAAGCTCACACTGCACTCTTCTCAAATCCGACCTGACATGGAAAATTTACTCAATTAAATCTTTAATCACAACCAGATTGATTTCATTCAATGTTTAGTCCCAACAGGCTTCAGCTGGAAGGGGTATTTCGTGCCAAGTACAAGGTAACATCTTTCCACGCCCAACTTCTTGTAACAAAACTCAGGAGTTTGGCTCAAGAACTGCTCTAGGACCAGCCCCACGTGTTTAAAATAAAGTTTCCAAAGAAGCATTTGCAAGTCAGAGTAGTCACATTTTTTATTTTCCCGCTGGGGAAGAGGGCAGAGTATACATTTGTATTTGTACAATATTTAACAATCACTTTATTGAGGGCGGGGAGGGGGGATTGGTTGGTTTTTTGGCACTTGCAGAAAAGCAGCAAGTGCCTTTTGACAGTAGTACAACAACCTGTGCCCAAAACACTGACAAATACAAAGAGGAAGGTTAAAGTAATCGCTCACCAAACGCGAGAGGTAACGAAGAGGAGATGGACTGAAAAAAAACCAAACTGGAGGGAGAAAGCAAAGCAGTCCTGCTGGTTGAGTATCTGAGGTAACAGATGTTCCATCAAGGATGCTACTGGAGTCGTTTTGCCCAGGGATGTGTATTGCAGCTTCCTGTGTTTTGTACCAAGTGTTCCTGACGAACAGAAATGTCCTAAAAAAGGTTCAAAAAGCTGGAACAGAGGCGAGGGGGTGACCTGGCTGATTGTGCCGGTGCTGATGGGAGCAGGACCGCTCTCAGCACTGTTACACTTGCGGGTTGAGAACTCTGCCCGTGGCTCCCGGGGGACTTTGGGAATAGCCCAGGAATGGCAGCTCTGCTTCAAGCCCCTCCAGCAGCTCTGAGGCCGTGGGACAGGAACTTGCCACCCTCCCACACACAAAAATCCCAGCTGGTGGGGCCGGGCAGGGGCTCACGCCAGCCCAGGGCCGTCCCCTCTCAGCTGCTGCCCCTCAGGAGCCCGGGGCAGGAAGGGCCAATGGGCGCTGCCGGAACAACGCCAAAATCCTGCCCAGCACCGCATCCCCGGCCCGGCCCCCGCTGCTCCCCCAGCTCAACTCACTGAACGCCCTGGAGTGAAACAGGAACTCGTTCCCGAGGCCCTGGGGCACAGCTGGAGCACAGCAGCTCGGGGAGAGCCTGCTGACAATGAAAAAGCTTTGGGAAGGAGCAGCCTTTCCTCAAGGACGCTACATGATGCTGGTAAATCCCAGGAAGCTGGGAGGGAGGGGAACAGGAGCTGAGCAGGGAGATCCCACAGGGAGGAGCCAGGGCTCCGTGGGAAGGGTCACACACAGGAGGGACTTGGATACAGCTTCAATTTTTGCATCAGATTTCCAACAGCACAGAATGAAACCATCCCGTGGCACCGTTTTTGCCAGGGAAGGGTCAAAAGCCCCGAGGTGTCCGTGGAGAAGGACTGGCTTGGGATTTGTTCAGAACTCTGGTCCTGTCCCGCTCTGTGTGCAGTTTAACTAAAAGTGGAGCAAAAATGGAAGCTGAAGGGAAGTGTCCAGCCAAGAGGACCCCACAAATTGGATTTCTCTCCCTTTTCCAAGGGCCCCTCAGAGCAGGATCCTCCGGCACGGCCGTGAGCAGCAGTGCCCCAGCCCCGGGTGGAACATCAGCCCTTCCTCCCTCCCTGCCAGAGCTGCCTCTGCTTCATCCATCACATCCCACTGCTCCAGGGACGACGTTCCCAGGCCCAGGCTCCAGCCAGCGCTCAGCGAGCTCCCACCTGCTGCTTTCCAGGGACACTGGGTGGGGACACACGGACACAAGGACACACAGCACAGCACGGGCGCTGCCGGCTCTGCGCTCCAGGGGGTTACAACATTTATTTTCCTTGGAATTTGGTGTGAAGGATCCAATCAATGTAGTGAGACAGGATTTGGGAGAAGCACTTTGGCACCCAGCTACCAGTCACTGTAATTGCAGCATAAGGCTTGATTTGACATGCTCAACTCCAGAAAAGGAGTCGTGAAGCCATTTCCACGTTTTTCCTCGTTTTCTGTGAGTCTGTGCTCTGGACACTGAAATTCCTTTCGTTACCCCGGAATGGTCGTTGCATATTGTGAGCAGAACTAGGTTATCCCTGAAATTTGTAACGTTTAGGATCTGGAATCTGTGGCTAGAACTTTGTGTGTGACTCCAGGCTCAAGCTGTGGCTCACAGGGAGTGAGCTGCACTCCCCTCCGATGGCACCGAGCTTTGGGTGGAGGGGAAATCTCCAAGCAGAGGGTGAGGAATTGGGGGAACTGAGCTTCCTGAGGTGATCCTGAAACAGTGACACAGCCCCCACTGCCTGGCGGGACAGGGAACACGCGGCGACCTCGGCACGAACATAAATAGGAAAAAGACTCTTTTTCAAAAAAAACATCAAGAATTCAGAGCTTTCCAGTGTCACAGCTCAGAGAAAATTAAAAAAAAAAAAAAAAAAAGGAAAAAAAGAAAGTCATGCTTAAGGTTTCAAATATTCCTCAGACACAGCAAACCTAAATAGTATTCAGTTAAATAAATGGATGAGATACTCTGGGAAACAGAGGGAAAAGCTCTCAACTAAAAGAGGAAGGAAAATTTTCTTTCAATAAACAGCACTTTTTCTTTTTTATACACAACAAGCGAGTACAAGAAAAGGCTAAAAACACGGCTCTAGGAATGGCCACTTCCTGGGGGCATGAAGCTTTCCCCTTCTTAAATAACACAGGGAATTGGGAATACATCATTTACAAAACACGGAGCGGTTTATTATTCCAATTAGTGTTGTCAATCATAATTTAGCGAGGTGGAACTGAGGTATACCTGGTTGAGGGAGGTTAAGTAATACTTGGAAGCCTCTTTGCTCTATCCCATTGATTACTCTTGTTTCTGTACACGGAACAGCAGCACACGGAACATTCACAAGCTGTGTCGTAGTCGCATTACAATAGTCATTTTATAAACAACAACGAATGCAATAAAAACAAGTTACCCTTTTTTTTTTTTGTTGTTTTTCAATCTGAAATGAAATGTTTTTGATTTAAAAAAAATAACAGTAGTTCATTTAAAGGAATTAGTCTCTTCTGACAGGGATTAAGAAATCGGATGTCAGTGTTTAAAACGCTCATTAGCCCGTTCGGGTCCGGATTCTTCATTGTAAGTTCCTTATCAGCACGTGAGGGGCTCTCAGTCACGTCCTTCAGGTGTAAGCAGGGAATGCAGAAAGTCTCATGGATCCACGTTGGGGAGGAGGAGGGGGAAAACAAAGGATAAACACCTCTTGGTGATGTTCCAGAGAGACTTACCATCCGTTCTTGCCACCCGGAACAGCAGTGACGCCAGCAGTCCGTGCGCTGTAGCAGCTCCAGTGAAGAGTCCTGTGGTCACTTCCATGACCAGTGCAACTATCATAGACTGGATTCTTTGGGAGGAAAGTCAACGTTTGTCACCATTGTGACCACAGTCACGATGTCCTCTGTTGTTATAATGTTAGTGAGTTTTTGCATCTGGATGATCCTCTCCTCCACGCAGCCCGCGGACAGCCGCGCCTCGGCGTCGTGATCCCAGCACTCCTCGATGGTCTCGCACAGCATGGCCATTCCCTGCAGGAGAGCAGGCAGGAAAAACCATCACTCCAATGCCTCAGCATTTAGCTTTTGTATTTTTCATCACTCCAATGCCCCAGCATTTAGCTTTTGTATTTTTCAGATCCTGTACTGCTTCAGTGTATAACTCTACAACTCCATAGCCTGTCAGCTGCTGTTCCTCTGTTTTATTCAAAACAATTCCTCTCTGGGCCTGAAACTCAAGGACACCTCACTGCCTCAGGCCCCGAGAGATGTGAGCAACAGTGAATTGTCAGGGGCAAACTTGGAGTAAATGACTCCATTACCTGAAGCTGTAATTGGAGGATTAACCCCTGATGTGCAAATGGACCAAATTTATAACTGTATGAAAATCTCGTGACCGTGACCCATCTTGGGTGCAGCCCCTCGGAGGCTTCTGCCTGCCCAGGGTGCAGCTACTGAAGGCCTTCAACAAACACCCGCTTTTATTCTCTCCATTTCCTCCAGCCTCTGCTCTGGGTAGCCACTCCAAGGCATCAACACACCCACAGGTACAAAGGGGGGTCCCCAGATCAAAAATGGCATTCTAAGGGACACCTGGCAAATGGGAACCTTTGTGTCCCACAGGACACGGGGCTGGGTTTGGTGTGAGCATCCTGTGGGGCCTCAGCTCTGCTTTGCTCTGCACTATTGAACAAAAACTGTTCAACAACAAGGGGCAAATCCTTCCCTGCAGTGCTGGAGCCTCACAGTGTTTTTAAAGAGGTGAATCCCTCAGCCATTAAATGGCACTTCAATGAAAAGTAACTCCAGAATCTCTTCTCCCACCAAAAAACTGCAAAAATCACTCACTTTCTAGTACTGAAGAAAGAGCAGTTGAGGATGAGGAACACTTACAGCCCATTTAACTGCTACTGGAATGATGAAATCCCTCCCAAACCCCCGTGTGATGGACACAACAAGGCACGGACAGAAGGTGGGATTCAAACCCCTGCAGCAGCGGGCTGGGTGGCACTCACAGAATGTTTCTGCCAGCACTCCCTTAGGACGGGCCTCTTCTTCTTGTGCACCACAACCTCCTGCATGTCCTCCAGGGAGGGGTGCTGGCCAATCTCCTCCTCGAAAGGCAGCATGTACTCGTCCACGGGGCCTGCAGAGGGAAACACCAGCTGAACCAACGATTCGGGGGAGAGAGCGCTGGAATGCTGGCCGTACTCAGAATCCCAGAGTGGGATCTGTCAAAAATCCCAGAGTGGCTCGGGTTGGAAGGGATTTAAACCCATCCAGTCCCACCCCGGCCGTGGGCAGGGACTCCCCCCACCCCCCCAGGGTGCTCCAAGCCGTGTCCAAGCTGGCCTGGGCACTCCCCAGGGAATGCTGCTCAGTGCTCTCACCGTCGGCGGCCGTGCAGCGCGAGGCCAATTCCCAGAGCACCAAGCCCATGGCGTACATGTCTATCCTCAGGAACGCGTCCCTCTGGAAGTTGATAGCACCTTCGAGCACCTCGGGAGCCATGTACCTGCGGGTGCCCACCTGCAAGGGCACCAAAACACCCACGTCTGTACCCAGAATCAAGCCCAGCACGGGCACCATCCCAGCTGCTGCCAAATAAAACCCGGGCTTTGTCCCAGACTCAACGCGGCCGTGGTTATTCCTGCCTGAGGGACTAAATCTTGGAAGTTTCGTTGCTCAGTTGCTGAGCAGTAATTAAATAATTAATAAAATATGACAAAAGAACTTGTCCAAATCTTCCAGTCAGGATAAAAAAGGGGGACAGGCCATGCAGTGAGCCCGAGGGGGAATTCCCATTCACATCCAGGTAACAGCTGGGTCATTCCCGGAAATAACTCAGGATTTACCTGTCCGTGGGTGTCTCCTGCAGACTTTCCAGCCTCAAACTTTAAAGCTAGACCGAAATCAGCAATACAAGCTGTGAGGTTGTTTTTCAGCAGCACGTTCTTGCTTTTGATGTCCCTTTCAAGTCCAAGAAAAAACCACAAATTAGAGATCCAAAACATGGAATACCAGATATAACTCTAAGGAAAAAGGAACAGCATAAAACGAGGAACATCATGGTACGAAAGGCAGGAAAATGATAAAGAAATAGATAAATTACACAAAATAATAATAAAAAAAACTTGCAGACCTTTATGCTTAGGGGAATAAATGAGACAGTAATTGGAACTGCGATTTTGTGCTTGTTTTTAAAATAAATGCAGATGTATGATGGATATATGGATGTATGGATATATGGGTATATGGACACAGGGATATAGGGATATATGGACATATAGACATAGGGATATAGGGATATATATGGACATACAGATATAGGGATTAGGGATATAGGGATATATGGATGTATGGATATATGCATGTATGGATATATGGATGTATGGACATATAGACATAGGGATATAGGGATATATATGGACATACAGATATAGGGATTAGGGATATAGGGATATATGGATGTATGGATATATGGACATCTAGGGATAGAGGGATATTGGGATATAGGGATAGAGGGATATATGGATGTATGGATATATGGACATAAAGATATAGGGATATAGGGATTAGGGATATAGGGATATATGGATGTATGGATATATGGACATATAGATATAGGGATATTGGGATATATGGATGTATGGATGTATGGACATATGGACATCTAGATATAGGGATACAGAGATAGAGGGATATATGGATGTATGGGTATATGGACATATAGATATAGGGATATAGGGATATAGGGATATTGGGATATTGGGATATTGGGATCTGGACGATGCATGTGGGATACAGAGATGGAATGAAAATGTTGCAGTCCAAGTGTGCAGCGACTGCATCTTTGTTTAAACAGCAGGAAACAAAACCCTTGGAAAAATGCTCCTCGGAGGCTCCTAACACAGAGATACAGAACTCCTGCAGGATTCCCGTGGTCCCTGGCACTGGCAGGGCAGTACCTGTGGGAGATGGCGGGCTTGTGGCCGTCCTTGAGCCCCGGGATGTCCTCGTGCAGGTAGGCCAGGCCGCGGGCCATGGTCTGGGCGATGTGGCACAGCTCGTTCCACGACACCACGTTGGCCTTCAGGAAATCCGTCAGGGACCCCTGCAGCAAAACAGCCACACTCCCAGCTCAGCCTCCCTCACCCAGGGAAAACCTGCAATTCCTGCAGTTCACACCTGAAAGACCTTTGGCTGTCCTTCCTCACGGACCAACAGCAGTTTCAGAGTGAAATACTCTGAATAAACAGAGATGAAATCATTCAACACCACAGTTCCAGAGCGAAACACACGCTCTGAAGAAATCTAAAGAGATCAAAATTATTCAACATAAAACTGAACATATTCTTAATCGTATTTGTGTTTCTTTCTTTTGCTGTCACAACAGAATTGATCTGTATCAGTTCATCTTTATTCTCATCAACCAACACGAGTGAACCCCACAATCTCTGCAAGATGGGAGGTTATGCTTTTTTGGCAGGTTTAGATGGGGGATATTCAAAAAGACGTATTCTAAAAAGCCGAGAAAAGGCAGAATTAATTTTTGTTTGTTTCCTAAAACTCCTCCTCTACCAGTAAAATCTGATGACAACTTCCTCAGCTGTCTGTAAACGAACTGAACTGAACGCACCCAGCGCAGAGCGAGCAGCCAAGCGAGAACTACTTCCAATTTCCTTCCTTCACTGCCTCAACTCCACACCTGTGACACTTTCCCAGGGCTGCCCTCCCCCTGCCCCAGCCAGACCAGCCCCAGGCCCACGGAGGGGCAGCCCCAGGCCCACGGAGGGGCAGCCCCACCTTCTCGTGGAAGGCGGTGATGAGCCACAGGTCGACGTCGATGCTGGAGCCGCGCTTCTCGGCGCCGATGAACTGCAGGATGTTGTCGTGCTTCATCCCGGGCAGGCTGTAGATCTCGTACTCGTTCTGCCACGACTGCTTGTCCTGCAAGCACAGCAGCACAACCCCAGTCATCCACCAGAAATGAGACAGCAGGGGCTGGCCCTGGGGGAAGTTTGCTGACAGCGTTTGGAAAAGATCTGCCAAAAAATATGGGGAGTTTCTTGCGGAGTAACAAGAGCCTGCAGAGTTTATCCTGCAAGGCAGCACCTGGATCACTGTGAGGGAACAAATTCCTGCACCTCCAGTGGCAGGGGGTGCTTTGAAGAATGTAAAACCCAGCCCAGAATCACCATCCAGCATCACTCTGTGCCCTCAAAGTTCTTCAATCCGTTTAATGCAAGCCACGGCTTTGCGAGGGCACTTGCTGGGCAATGAGTGTTATGGCACTTAATTGAGGCATAGTTAATTGGAACAATCACTTCAGAGTTTGCATTTCAGGACATTCCTTCTAAGTACAATCTAATTTGATTATTAACTGGTCAAGAGGTGGGTGAGAGCTGCTTAAAACTATGGATGCTGGGTATTTTTATGACTAGACACACGCATTTCACAGGGTTTATGTTTCAGTAATGTGTTTACTGCAGTAAAATACTTATTTTAAACCACTAAAAATCTTCCTGCATCTTTTACACCTCAAGGCCATTTCCACTTGGATTTACAGAATTACTGGGACAGGAAAAGCTGCTTTAATGTGAGGAACAACCCAGGAGCCCAAGAGCTCTGCTCACCTGGATGGGGAATATTTTGACTGCAACGTATTCATTGAGCAGCTGAGCTTTCCACACACACCCAAATCTCCCCCTGGCTTTGATCTCCAGGAGCTGCAGCGGCTTCAGACCCATCAACGGAGACGGTGGGGGAGGCCCAGGATCCTGCAATCAGGTGAGACCATTAATTAATGCTGTTATTAATGACGTTAATTCGCATCATCCCCGACAGCGCTACGGACAAAGGACTGTAAATGGGGAGACCCTGGGATCACCCAGCCAAACCCCACTGCAGCAATTCCCAAAGATCCAGGCACAAAACCCAGCCCTTCTGCACAGGATGGGAAATGGGATTGTGAAACAGGAGGGATGTGCCAGAGGGAGCATCTCATTTTTCCTCGGACACACCAGATAACCCAGGGGGACAGCACAGCAGGAACCAGGGAATGACCTGATCAGCTGGGAAAGCATGGCAAAAATTAAGGAATAATGTGACCAGCTGGGAAAGCACAGCAGAAATTAAGGACTAATGGAATCAGCTCGGAAAGCACAGCAAAAATTAAGGAATAATGGAATCAGGTGGGAAAGCACTGCAGAAATTAAGGAAAAATGGAATCAGCTGGGAAAGCACAGCAGAAATTAAGGAATAATGGAATCAGGTGGGAAAGCACAGCAGAAATTAAGGAATAATGGAATCAGGTGGGAAAGCACAGCAGAAATTAAGGATTAGTCTAATCAGGTGGGAAGAGAGCTCAGCAGAAATTAAGGAATATTGTAACCAGGTGGGAAAGCACAGCAGCAGTTAAGGAACAAAGATAATCAAGCTTTACTTGTTATATTTGTTAAGAGCTGGAATTGCAATGAGCCCTTGGATGCACTGAAGGTTTCTGTGTGTTTATCTGAGGTGTGGGACCTTTGAAACCCCCCCCAGATCCACAGCTGGGGATCAGCCCCTCTTGCCCCACTTCCACTGCTCCCAATTGTGCCAGTGAGCTCCTGAAATCCCAGCAGCCAGGAAGGAGCTGGAATTACACTGCAGAGATGATCTGCTCCTGTCCTGCAGGATTTGTACAGCTGGAGGTGAGAAGGAACTCCCACAGGGCTCTCCATGAACCCATCTCCATATTCCCATTCCCCACACCCCACACCACAGCCTGGGACCATTCCCCTTCCTGGGAAAGGGGGGGGACAGTTTACTGCACACCCTGGGTTTTCTATTTTGCTGTATCACATCGTCTGAACAGAACAAGCAGATTCTCAATTTTATTGCCAAAGCTCTGCTTCCTTCTGGGCTGGCCCCTTCCCTCCAGGCGGGATCAGCTTGGCCCTCTAAAACATCAACAGCCAACCTTAAAGTTTTCACAAAACCTCCAAACACCCCCATTTTTCCTCTATTTTCCCCAAAGAGCCCCTGTAAAGCTGTTTTAAAGAGAATGAGAACCACCAGAGGAGCTGCTTCTACAAGAGACAGAAGAGCACTCAATAAAGAGTTAAATATTTGAGCAGTTCCACCCAAACCATAAAATCCTGTGCACATTAAAGACACATTTTGTGACAAACTGTGGGGTTGAGAGCCCTTTACTACAGGGAGAATGGAACACAAGTCCTGAGTAGTTTCAGTGCAGGAATAAACATGCGCTCTCTGCTTTCTTATACAACAACAAGTAAATTAAAAAGAACAAGTTTCAGAGAAAGATTCAGAGCAGAGTAACCTCACTGCACAAATTAATAACTAGAAAAAGAATAAACAGCATTTGAAATTCAAATTAGAGACACACTGCAACACTGTCCCCAAAAAGGAGGAAACCCTTTTGTCAATGTGACAGCGACAGGCGCTTGAAGTTGTGACATCGACATTTGCAGCACAGAAAATGAAGTTTGAGAGAGAAGATTTCCCTCCCTTGGTGCCTTTCATTCCGTGCCAGAGCCCTCTTGGAATATTGCAGGCACCAGGGAAAGCAGTGCCCTCAATTTGTAAAATACAAACTGTACTAAACAAATGTTTGTAAATCCAGTTTGTCGTTGTTAGAAGAGAAAGTGGGAACGAGATGCTCAAATTTATCCCCAAAGCCAACTCTGATTTAATGAACTGTTCAAGTTCAGAACCTCCTGCCTTGTCTAAACCAGAGAAATTTGTGGGAAATAACCCCAAATCCCCCTTTGCTCCAGAGGCTTGGATTCCCCTTCCTTCCCACGCCCTCCTCCCAACAAACTGCTGGGATTTGGAAGCACCTGGTGCCTGAATTCTCCCCCAACCATCAGGAAAACCAAAAACCTCCAGGATTTGCTGAACCCAGTTCCAGCGTCTCTGCCAAGAGCTGCAAGTGAAAGTGGCAGCAAAACCTGCTGCTTCCTAATTCCCCATTAGACCACAACACTTCCCATACATCAAATTCCCAATTTCCCAGAAATCCCTGGCTCTCCACACCACAGCCCTTCCAAGGGGGAAGCAGAATTCCTGCTGTTAGCACAACTGGAAAGAAAAGTTCTCCTTTTTTTCCCCCCCCTGATTTTTTCTAAACACCTTGGTTAAAACCTAACTCCAAACTCTGCAGCTCCAGGGACTATTTTTACACGGATGCATTCCCTGACAGTATTTCCAAGTCGCTCTGCTCCAAGGAAAAATGTTTAATGCTCCTGTTATTCCCGTGTGGCTTTGGGGCTGATCTCTGTGGCGCCGAGGCCAGAATGCCAGCAGGGATGGCAGGGGGATAAACTGGCCTCCCAGATTTCCCAGCTGTCCAAAAATCCAGGGCCCAATTCCCTGCTCCTGCCTCTTCCCTCAGACTGAGTTATACAGGGAAAATATTCCTTAAGGAAAGGAGACTTCCAGGAGTGGGGTTTCTTAAGTGTCCTCTAAAAGAGCAGCTCAGCAATTGTGGAACTCAAATCCATTAAAAGCAGGTCCTTGGAGGCAGGACCCTGCATCCCTGACTGGGATAAGGAAGCCAAACATGGAACACAGATCCAAGGAACTCTGGGAACTCTTTACAGAGGCACAGTCAGGAAAATACTGAAATATTTAAATTTAAAACATTTGAACAATTCGGTTTTCTTCTAAACTGCATTTCCAAGGTATTTCAGGTATTAATTAGAGAACTTCAATGATGGCAGAAATTGAGCATTTTTATTACACCTCAAATCTCGATGTTTTCAATATTCCATTGAAAAGCTGAGCAGGAATGCCCCAATTTGTGAATTCACAGGTCCCAGTGAGCTGGAGTTTAACACAAATAAAAATAACTCCTGCTCAGTGGGAAAGATGAAGTAGAGACTGAGTAGTGAAGGAGTCCTTTTATTTTTCTCCAGATGATCCATTCCTGCAGCACACAAAATCCCAGGATCAGCGTGTGGAGACCACAGAGCTGGAATGGATTTTTCACAGGTGGGAGATGGGAATGGAGACCCAAGGACAGGGCACAGGGGGGTGGGAGGTGCCCCTTGCTCCCAGGGAAATGCCTGTGCTGGGGTGATGGATCCCCCTGGCCGTGCCCCTGTGTCCCAGGACCAATCCCAGATTGCAGATCCCGACCCCACCAGCTGCAGGAACTCCAGGGAATTCGAGGAGATCCACGAACCACAGGCTAAAGCCGCGTTTTTAAACCACACATGCTGACAGAAGGCTTGTCCAAAATACTGAGAAATCACAGTTCAGAGCAAACAACGTCTCCCACATCCCCAGAAAGCCCCAGAGCCAGGAACAAACATCCTCTTACCTCAATCATTATATGAAAGGCGTGCTTGCAGAGAGGGAAAAAACACAGGCAAGAGAAATTACTATTTACACCAGGAATGGGATGCAAAAACAGCTTAGAGGAGACAAAGTCAATTATTTGTGAGTTAATGACAGGAATATTCACGGGCACAGCAAAACTTTTCTTGTACCAGTAACAGTCATTTAAAACAACAAAGAAATCCAGCATCGTCAGTAAAGGAAAATGGGGAAAACAGGATTATTATAGAGAAAAGCAACAGAATTATTTTATAATCACACCAAGAAACGTCTATTGCAGGTGTACGGAGCCGCGAAGGTGAAATTCCAAAGGGCCGGGATGAGAACCGCAGCCCTGCAGCGCTCCCCGCTGCCCGCCAGAGGGCAGCGCCGAGCCGCGCCGGGGAAATTCCCGTCCCCGGGAACGGGCGCTTACAACGGCATCGCTGGAACCGGGCTCCGGCCACGAACGGCACCGGGTCCGGGCTCCATCACCGCGCCGGGGAAATTCCCGTCCCCGGGAACGGGCGCTTACAACGGCATCGCTGGAACCGGGCACCGGATCCGGGCTCCATCACCGCGCCGGCGAAATTCCCGTCCCCGGGAACGGGCGCTTCCAACGGCGCCGCTGGAACCGAGCACCGGATCCGGGCTCCACCACGGCGCCGGCGAAATTCCCGTCCCCGGGAACGGGCGCTTCCAACGGCGCCGCTGGAACCGAGCTCCGGCCATGAACGGCACCGGATCCGGGCTCCATCACCGCCCCTGACCCATAAACGCACCAAGAGAGGGGGAACCCGAACGCTCTGCACCCAGCAGATCAGCCACAGCATTAAAGGTTCCTTCAAACAATCCCGGGAGGAGTTTACAGACTGGGCGACAAAACCCAGGACAAACCCACGGCCCAGGATTTCAGTGACCCCCTCGTTTGTGCTGCTTTCCTCCCTTTCGTTGAACAAGCTCGGTGTCACCTCAGCAGAGATGTGGAGACGCCTCCGTTCCTCCTCCTGCACTTTGGACTGGGAGGCCCTGGCACAGCATTCCCAGAGAAGCTGTGGCTGCCCCTGCATCCCTGGAATGTCCCAGGCCAGGCTGGATGGGCTTGGAGCAGCCTGGGGCAGTGGGAGGTGTCCCTGCCATGGCAGGGGTGGCACTGGATGAGTTTTAAGCTCCCGTCCAACCCAAACTATCCCAGGGTTCTGTGACTCTCTCACCTGAGCCATCCCCTTTGTCCTTCACACCTGGATGGGATGGATGCTGGAAGAGCAGGGAATTCAAGCCCTGTCTGCAGCTGCCATCCCTTTCTCCCCCCTCCACACCCTCAGGATGCTGCGGAGCACGGGGCCAGCGGGAGCCTTTCCCTGTGCTTGGAGAGTGCCCAGCACACACGTCTCTTTCTCCAAATAATTGATACCAGATTAATACCAATAATTAATCCAGGAGGATTCACTGGAGAATGGATTTATAAACCTGTAATCGAGCTTGGAGCACTGGGATCCACCAGGATCTCCACCATCAGCCAGGGCAGCTCTGGAGCAGAGCAAAACTCACCCCAAGGGGCTGAAAGTCCTTTTTTCCAGGCCCATTCATTATTAAAGTTCTCCAGCTCTGGAGAATTATGGAAATTCCTGAGCAATAAGCAGAAATATGTATGAATTCAACCTTTGTGCTCTGACCATAATGAGAGACTGCAAAAATGAAGCTCTGAGAAATGAGCCCTCTCCCAAACCTCTCACTCCTCCCTCGAGGGATCAGCTTCCCTCAAACACTGATAAATTCCACACACATCGGAATTTTACAAAGATGTGTTCATGCTCATTAACACCTCTGGATCATAAACCAAAGTCCCCCCCTTCAGCCCGCAGAGCATCACCTCAGGCTCCCAGCAGAAATCCAAGAGGCACCAGGTTAAGGGTACCAGGCTACAAAAGAAATGCAAATCTGAGATTTCTGTCAGGAATTAACTCTGATAAATAAAACCTGGGAGCAGTTAACCCCCCTCAAAACCCCTATCACCCACACAAATGTACAGAAACACACTCACTGCTGTTTATGCTGCCTGAAAACCAGCTCTAATGGGTGTGTTACAATATTTGTAACCAATTAGACCAATAAAACCCTAAGCAGTGTGGGTTTTTCCCAAAATTTGGGCTACCCACAACCATCTTCTGATCTGTAAAAGCTGCACTTGGCTTTCGGGTATTTTCACACAAATTCTTCCCTCTGCTACAGATTTTAACTTGTACCAGCCCATGGATTCTACTAGGACAAAAAAAAAAGAGGACCCAGTTTCAAGCTCCTCACCCCCTGCACATTCAGGACTTCTGATTTGCAGTAACTTTCCAATCTCTTTTCCCATTTCCTATAAGCACCTGGCTTCTCCCTCTGTGTATTTTTCAAGTAGCCATTAATCTTTCCAGGTTTGGATTCAATCCTCGAAAAAAAAACCTCTCCCTTGTGTTTTCCCAGTGTTGAAATGTTTCTATTAAAATATCAGTAACAACAAGAAGAAAAAAAACCAGTGGATTTTGGAAGACCAAAATGGGAAAAACCTGAGCAATTGATTTAATTCTTCAGTCTTCAGCAGGAAACTGGGATTTTCCCAGGGTGGAAAGATCATCCCAGAAATTTCAAGTGCATCAGGTAGATTTAGGAATTCCTGTGCTCAGTGATTAAAACCATGATGCATCTTTGACCCTAGAGAGTTCAGAAGAAATCCCCAAAATAGGTCACGAAGACGAGAAGTGAATCCGCAGAGCTTTTTCTCAAACCTCTCAACACAATCCTCATTTCAAAACCAACCCAAAGCAAACAAAGCAACTGTGATGCAGCAAAATCTTGCCAAGCTGGGCACCCAGGGAAGTCCAAGAGGTGAATGATTCCCTCTTGGAGGGGCTGGGGGAGCTGTGGGAGCTGCCAGACCCCAGTGGGACTTGGTGGCAGCTCTGTGGGAAGGGTGACAGCGGCACCCATCAGCTGCCAGGGTGGGAGCAGCCCCTTGGAATCTGCACTGACAGCTCTGGCCCCAGCTCAAGGCACGGCAGGAAGGAGGGAGCACAACACAGCAGCTCCCTGCCATCCACACTCCAGTTTTATCGGGAGTGTTTGGGGAGAAACCTGAATCACACCAATTCCAGACATTCCCAGTGTCCCCCAGTGAAAACGAACCAGGTCACAGCAACTCTTTCTGCAGAAAACTGCACACACTCGAATGTTTAAAATACCAACCCGATTCTTTGGATAAATTTGATCAGATGATGAATTTATGTTTGCTAAATCAAATAGAAATAAGGAGACAGAACAGTTCCTAAGTGTTTTGCATACACACAGATGTATTCAGCAAACACGGATTTGTTAATAACTCATTGGAGAACACAGAAAGTGACAGATTCGATGGAATTTGACAGCTTTCACTGGATAGTTCCCCACACAGCAGTGAGGCACAGTGAGCAGCACAAACAAGCCAAGACTAATTGTCCTTTATGTCTCGTTACAGGTTCAAACACTTCTTAGAGTGCATTTCTTGCTTTTTTTTTTTAATATTCCAAACTATTTCTTTCCCCTTTGCTCTCTAATCTTTTATTTATCACCGCTTCTTCTAATTCTTTCACTGTTTCTCACTCTTCAGCGTTTCCTCACTTTTATCTTTGGCTCATTCCTCATCCATCCTTTTATTTTTTACTGGAAGTTTGGTACCAGGGCAGGAGCTCGGTACTGCCATTGTTTCTGGGAATAAACCAAGGAAAAGCAGAATACGTTTATCTGTATCTCACATGGAGCACCCCCTGTTTTTCCTGCTGTACATCTGACCTGCGCATTCTGCCACTGCTACACAAAGATTTAAACCAAATCCATTTGCCTACAAACTCCACTCATGCCCCAATTATTAAATACACTATTAACAGATCAATTGCATAAATATTTCAGAGTTTATCCATGGTTATAAAGTTCCCAATACTTTCCCTCCCTTCCTGCTTCCCCTGTCTCCTGTTCCAACCAGCTGTAATCAAATTTCAAGTGGGAACCACTGCTCTGCTGCATATGGGAGAGTGTTTATACATTGGATTTACTTAATAATTCTGGGTAGTTTTTCAGGCAGAAGTGGCTTTTCCTGACTTTCCACATGAGCCTTAATGCCTGCTCACCACAAGATAGGAAAATGTTGTAATAAACACTTATCCCAAAGATACAATCTGAGCATGAACACAACAGCTGATTACCCTATTTATTAAAAATTTAGGTGTCCATCCTGCCCCAAACACAACTCATGCAAGGAAAAAACTGCAGCAAAACGAGGGAGAATCAAAATTCTTGATACCCCACATGTATTTAACATTCACTTGCTTTTCTATGGCTTTATCCATGACTTAATTTCTTTAGGAAGACAACCCCACGCTGGAATTATCCCCACAATTAGCAGTTATGAATCTGATCTCCCAGCAAAGACCACTGGCTTGATGTAAAGTCCCAAATCCATAAAATGGGAGCTGGATGAACTAATTATGCTGACAGATTGCAGGGAGTCTGAGGAGCTGCAATCCTCTGCGCAAGGACAGCAAACAGACTTTTTTCCTCTAAATTATGTTCTTTTCATTTGGCAACAACATATGGCCACTGCCTCTCCCCAAATTCCTCTTATCTATTACTGCGAAACTGAAACCAAAACACTTGAGTTATCAACCCCAGGCAATCCTGCTTCCTGCAGCACCCTCGAGTCAAGCAGCAGCACTGGGAATATCCAAGGAGCCGGAGCACGGAGCACACACAGATCAATCCTTGGCAATCCTGCCCAAAATAACAGGAGTTTTCATTTTAATCATAAATAACATCACTGTAGGACAGGTCACGTATTCTGGTCACTGTGCTGAGTTAGAAGATCAAGTTAATTCCTACTGCAAAAACCCAAATAATTTCTCTCCTCATTTTCACAACCACATTTTCTTCATCTTTTCTGCTTTGGTCTCTAGAATTTCCTGGTTTAACTCTTTCCATAAAAGCCTCCTAATCTCAGTTGCATCTCCAGACACAATTGAAGGAAGAGGAATTCCAGAGTTAGCACTAATTACAGCTCCAGGACCAGCTGGAGCCTCCCAGCAGCAGGAACTCCACGCACAGAGCCACACCAGGTTTGTTTGGATGCAGCACGGCCAGGTTACACTCCAATGTGGAGCCCACAACCTCATCATCCTTTTGAAATAAAACACAAACACCCCTAACACTGAAACATTTCAAGACAAAACAGAAAATACATAAACAAGAGGAAGAGGATGGCAGGAATCACAATCCATGAGCTGAGCTATGCCCTGGAGTTGTGCTTGAAGATTTTCTCAACATTTCCTTTAACTGCACCTGTATCCCAGTTCCTCCAAACCAGCTCATCCTCTATTAGTTACTATTTTCTGTACACCTCAAATGGCCAAGATGAATTGGCAACTCCTTTTTTGTTTCCAGCTAAGCATTACAGCTCAGCCCTCAGCACCCCTTCACTGTGTCTTTGCCCTCTGTGTTCAGTTTTTCTCCTCCCAAACAAACAAATGCATAAAAACATGAAGTAGTTGCTCATATACTCATCAAAGAAAAATTAATAAGGCTGTTTAAGTAAAGCTTAATTCTCTGCTTTAGGGGAGAGCAAGCATTAGGACCTGGAAACCAGGAGGGCAACAGAAACCAGCCATGAGACAGATCCCCCTCAGGAATGCTTTGGCCCTTAAAAAAACCCCAAATCCTGCAGCAGGGACTCACCTGGGTGGGAACCAGCACGGGAGGATAGGCCAGCTTGTGATGTCTGTACATCCAGAAGGAAAAGAGCACGATCACTGCAATTCCCATGATAGGCACCAAGGAATAGAGCAAGGTGTTGAACAGAGGTGGCTTCGGTGTAACAGGATTGGAAGTTGCTGAAGGGGAAAAAAAAAAAAGGACACGGCTTTTAAGGAACAAAACCAGGCAGTGTTTGAAATGCGCAGCAGCCTGATTTTCTAACAGCTCCTGCCATCAGCACAGCAGGCTCCCGGTGCCTGATTAGCCAGCACAAACTAACACCTGGTTAAAAGGCAGCACTTTGGACAGCGTGGGGACAGCTCAGATCCCAGATTCACACTTCAGCACGGTGCAGTTCTGTGCCTCTAACCCCCACCAGCCTACAGCAGGCGAAGGGTGTTGGTATTTCCAGGGCATTGCAAGAATGCATCACCTAATGAACGAAAAACAATCAATACAGAGGTTTAGCAATAACCTGCCAGCACTTCTGTGCTCGGCTGGAAGGAGGAGTTCTCCAGGTGAAGACACTTCCACACAGCCTCAAAAAAGGCTCTGGAGAAGCTGGAGCTGCTTCCAAGGCAGCCACAGCCCCCTGGGACAAGAGAGGGCTCAGCAGAGGGAAAAATGTCAATTATTGCCTTAGCAGCATCACCGACAAAAATGACAACAATATCTCCTGGGTCAACAAAGGCTATTTTAATCTCCCAGAAAATGTTCTTCCATTTCATAAACAACTTCCTCTGGCTATCTGGTACATGGGACATTTGCTGTTTTCAGCTCAGTTATTAACATCACTTGGTTTTCCAGCAGATTCTTGACTGGAAGAAGATAGGCAAAAAAAATCCAATCACCTTTCAGCTGTTGTTTCTTAAAATAATTATTTGTTAAGTCTGGCTAATTTGATTGTCCTTCAGAACCACAGAATATGCTGAGATGGAAGAACCCACAAGGATCCTGTGATATGGAAGGAAATTCTTTCCCCCTTTTCAGAGGTTACTGTGTCCATTTACAGAAAAATTCAAAAGGTCCAGTTGGGATAAAGAGGATTTTTTGAAGAAAAGGAGCATCCCCAGGCTGGCACAGGGATACAGGGGTGAGAAGGGTTTTAGCCCAACAATTTACATACTTACAGGAGCTTAACCACACAATTAAGGTAAGATTTGACAGCAACTTCTGTATTTTAAACCAGGCAATTATTTCAGATTATCCTTCCTTCTCACCCTTGGAAAGAGCTGAAGTACCTTTCACTGATTTTATAGGAAAGCACCTTTCCAAGTGGAACACATAAACCAGAAATTCCTCGGCTCTGCCTGGGAATGCACAGAGCTCTATCAGGACCTTTCTGGCAGGAAAGGCAGGCCAGGACTTTTGGGGAAGTCTGAGCTCCTGAAGAAGCACCACGTGGAATATTCCTGCCAGGAGGAACTTACGCTGCGTGACCTCCATCTCCGGGAAGTAGAAGAAGCGCTCGTTGCACATGTTGCCCTCACAGCAACAGAAAAACACCTCAGGGCTGTCCTTCTTCTCTATGCAATCATTCCTGCAAGACAGAAGAGTAAAAAGTTCATTAATCACGAGCTGGGTTCTCTTTGTTCAAGAAAAAAATACGTGCCCATCTTTCAAATGTCCAAAGGGAACGTCATTAAATCGCCCAGGATAACACAGTGCCAAAATAACAGCTTAAACCTAATGAAAGAAATTAAAATCTTAATATTTTATATTGAAATGAAATCTTATTAAAACAGAAACATGTTTTGCTATTTTTAAGATGAAGTTAAAGAAAACCACCAGCAGGACGCTGAGGAACAGTTCACAGTCTAGATTTAAACAGAACAAACAAGTGATTAAACTCATTTAGAGGTGAGAAGGAGAATTTTTAAATTTTATCGTATTTGTAGAAAGAAATGATAAAATTTCTACAACCTCCTCTGCCTACATTATGCTCAGGGACAGGGCTTATTTCACTCCAAGAATTAACTGCAGGAAAGGCTTTTTTATTAATATTCTGTTAACAAATAAGCTGAAACTATTCCCATCAGGAAAGCAAAAGCAGCAACCAGGAGCCAGCCTGACAGCAGAATTGGAAAAGCCTGAAGAAATACTGAAGGACTTTAAACACAGCTGAAGATTGTCAAGGAGGTTTTGGGCTCATCTTCAAAACGTGGGGTTATTCTCTAGAGCCAGCTCTTGCTGTCACCCTGTCCTGTGGCTTCCAGGGAACATTTTCTCTTTGAAGTCCTGAATCTGCTGCTGTTTGGAGTCAGCCCCACGAAGTCCCAGTGCAGCAAAGCCACCCCATGCTGCAGAGATAAGATTTGGGCTGTTTTGGACAAACACAGCACTGTGTGTGATTAGCACAAGTTACTTAATGAGGGCTCAGAGATACTCGGTTTCCAACTCTTTCCTCACCGTCCTTCCTGCATTTGATTTCTTCTTCCAATTTTTTTTCTTTGCTCAAGGGAGAATTTAATCTCACGATTTCAGGATTTTTTTTAGATTGTGGAACTGAGCTTTAAAGTGTCATGAAAGCAGAAAACATCCTGGGGTGGGGGGCAACTCGATTTGGGAGAAGGGACTGCAAGGCTTTCTTCTAAAAATTCAACTTCTAAGAAACGCAATGGAAAACTTCTGTAAAATATTGCTGAAATAATTCCTAAATACTTTTTAATGAAGATCCACTGTGGACCTATTTCTTAATTCTCTGCCTTCCCAAATAATAAATGTTTTGGGCCAATAAAACCCAGTAGAGTATTTAAAAAACTGCAACACTATTGCTTAAGAGAGTCATGACCTTTATTCAGTCAGCATCTAACAAACCCCAAGTCCTGCTGTTCCTGCTCGTGGGTTCTTTCTGGACCATCTGTTATCAACAAAATAACTGGAAATTTAGAATATTCTTAGAGCTGCCATTGAGCTTATTAATAAACTGCCAGAATACTTCCATGATCTGGTAAATCGCAGACACAAAGTGCTGACTTTCCAACTCTAAAGACTTTGGAAAAATCAACGAGAGAATTTTGCATCCTGGTTGCAATAATTGTATTTGCGTTGTTTGGCAATAACAAGGCACTACAGAATCTATTATTAATGGGCTAAAAGAGAATAAATGAAATACCTGGGCTCTTTTGAGAAGGTAAAACTCGTTATTCTGCAAACAAGACAAAGTACTCACATAGAGTCTGCTCCCTAAATACAAGCGAGCATCTAAAAATAAGATAATTATTCACAGACTCATTTGTCTCAAGCCGTGGCTGCAGAGGGGATGACGTAGATATCACGGAGAGGCAACAGAGTTTACAGTGACAAATCAATTTCAAAAATCCCTAGGAAAACTCACCTGTCATAACAATTGATGTCATCCAGCCAGCAGCCTTGCTTCACGATTTCAATTGATCCAGAAATATTCTTCCACGTAGCAAAGCAGTGTCGCCTTTTATCTTTATCACCATAGCAGGGCTCGATCCCACTGCGATTGGTTTTATCCTTTTCCCAGTTAGCGTTGTAGTAGATGCACTCCTGCGTTTCTGATCTGCCCAGGATGGCACCTGGGAGGGATGGGAAACACAATTAAAATGGAATTCTGCAGGATCAGGCACACGAACAAACGCAGGGTGTATAAAAATATCATTTACTGCTTGTACCAATGTGCCCTCTCGCCCCTCTTTTTAATAAAGAGAGAAAACACGTAAAGTTCAGCAGCATTCCAAGTGTTGAAACATAAAACAAAGATCCTCTGTGAAGTCAAACAGTGACTTGCATAACTTAGCAAGATTTGCAGAAATGAAGAACAAGTCATGGCAATACTTCTCCATGAATAGCAATAGCAGAGAAAATTTAGAATGCTGAGCGGTGAAGACTTAATTAAAATATTCGCCAAACCAGGAGATTTAGCCAGGAAAATTCACCAAAAAGGCATTTGTGCCTCTTATCTTGTTACATAAGCCAAAAGAGCAGGGAGTTCATTTCAGAAAGCCCCAAAAAAGCCAAGAGGTGTTTGGGGGCAAGGGCATCACAGAATCTCAGAGTGCTATGGGTTGGAAAGGACTTTAAAGATCATTTAGTGACCACACAGAAAACCATTCTGGGATTCTGGTGGAGGTAACTTCAGAGTTAATGGGACACAAAGCACTGGTTCCTGCAAACGTGAAGGGTTGTTGGGAAGCAAAAGTGTTAACAAAATACAGGAAAGGACTAAGAACTGCCTTTTATTTCTGGTTTTTCTCTTGTCAGACACTGCCCAGAGTGTGCCAATAATCTTCATGGAAGCTCCACCTTTCAACATGTACTAAAACCATGGGAAAACAGAGAGGGAGATCGAGGAGCTGGAGAGTTGGAGGATCCACTGAGGAAGGGTCAGGAGGATGCCAAAGCACTTTGCCTGTATTTATCTATACATTTAATATTTTTAAGACGTTCCATTACACAGCATGATGAAGACCAGACTGAAGGAGGAAAGGTCTCCCACGGCAGTTTTATTTGTATTTATTTGCACTGATGCCTAAAAGAAGGCTGCCTGGAACAGAGGCTGGACAGAGTTAAAGAATAAAATAAATATTTATTGAAAGGCCTTCACAGGACACACCCTGGGAGTACAAAAGCCTGGCCAAGACTACACCTAAGATGGACCCCCAGGATGGACCCTGGGTCACGGGTTCTCGCCCTTTTTATAAGTTTTGGCCCATTTACACATTCGGGCCAACTGTCCAACCACAGCTTCAGTCCACGCAGTCCCATCCTTTCAGACTGTCCCCTCTCAATCCGTGGCTGTTTACATTCTTGGGGTCTGGAGCTGCAAATGTCCTTGGTTCTTCGGGCTGGAAACGGTGTGTTTTGTCCAGCCAGGCCAGGAGAAGAGCTGCTAGCACTATACAAGAAACCCAGAGTTACAGACACACTAATGCAGTATAAAATCTAAAAAATATGAAAGTTAAAACTAAAGGTATCAGCACCACCTCCTTTATCCACAATAAACGCAGCCCAGCAGCCGTTCCCGCACGTTCCCGAGGAGAATGAGGATTATTCCCACCTGAGCCTTGCTGAGGCCTGGGAGAGCAGCACAGGAGGCCGGAGCTGAGCCCAGCACTGCCCATCCTGAGCATCCCACCTCGCTGCTTCCCAAAGTTCTGCCTCTGACGCATTCCCAAAATAGGCCGAGGCCGGCGCTTCCGCGCCTTGGGCAGGAGCTGGCGGATCAATGGGAGAGGGGCAGGAGCCAGCTGGGAACGCTGCGAGGGGCAGCCTGGGAACCATTATATTCCTTGTGCTGCCACGGCCTGACCTTTACAACTCTCAGCTATGGCAAGAAACAGATGAGGCAACAGATTGAACAATTTGGTTCTGTCAGTGCAATAAAGCAGAAGTCCTGGATTTCTCTCACACGTGCCATTGCTTTTCTCCCGCTGCCAAGCCGAGCTTTGAAGGACCACAGACAAGCTGCATTCTATAAAATTCAGGAACTGCAGTAAAACTAACTTTGCATAAATATTCTCCTTATTCCTGTCTTCTTTATAGTCAGGTTTTTCTTATCCATTAATTTTTTAATCCATTTATGCTCTAATCAGGGACTGGCAGCAGTCGCTGTTGGTTTAATGACCTTGGATCTGGCTGGAGCCTCTCACCTGAACAGGCACCTGCAATAGGTCTGGCCAGACTAACCCAGGCTTGGACAGACCAGGACAATCCTGGAAATATCTTCCCAAGCAGGAAAGCAGGAACATGGTGGAAGCAAGGCAAGAGGAGGAGAACCACACAAAGGCAGCCCTGAGCCCATCTGCTTCCAACCAGCTCTGCCACTCCCCTCCACAGGGATGGAGCTCCCAGGGGAGAAGGGCAGCTGGCATTTACAATAAAGTGAATTTATTAGGCAGAGCAGGTCTCTAATGAAACTCCTGTACCCATTCCGAGTGCACATGGAATTGCCAGGTCCTCAGAAACCAATTCCTGAACCTCAAAAAGCAAAATGCTGCTGCTGAAAGAAGCCGTGAGCCAAACTCCAGCAGTGTCCTAAGGGTGGAACACGAGGTCTGAAAGCTTGGGAGGAAAACACAGTGGGAAAGCAAAGGGCATTGAGTACAGAACAGAATTTAGTTTGGGCACGTTAAGCCAGATCCCACTGGATGCCCATTGTATTCCCATTCCAGTGCTGCTCTATCCCTCACACCCGTGTCCATCCTCAACAGCTGCACTGAGGGAACAAAACCCGCATTTGAACTTCTGAACCACTGCTAATAGAGGAAACAGCAGAATTGGGAGCAATTCCATTAGAGAGGACATGTGCAGCCTGGAAAACCTCACCTCAGGAGGAGCTGGAAGCACTGGCTGCCATCTTTCAATCAGAAAGACTGAATGACTGAAAAAAATCCACCATTTATTTAATTAAAAAGGGACAAACAGTGAAATCTCTGCACAGCTCCTAAGGACTAACATGGCTTTTATTCAGGAAGGGATCCCTGGGAAAAGGTGCTGGAAGGAATAGGAATTGTCTCTTACAGGTACCACTACAAAAAAAGGACAGAAACTCCCGGGAGTTCATCATCCAACTTTAACCACAAAACCTAAAACTGAGCAACACAAGCCCATGGGTCTGTAATGCAGGAATGGTTTCCTGATACTTCATCTGAGATGTGATAATGATCATCTCCCTCCTTTTCCAGGGAAGACTTCAACACTTCCCACGCCCTACCCTCATTCCCAAATCCTGCTTTTGCAGCATGATTAGTTGGTGACACCATGTAAAGACACAAAGGGCAAAGGGAACTGAATCTGTGATCTCTCACTGCTTTATGAAATGTAACAACATTTTCAAGCTGAAGTCATGAAAATTGATGAAAAGCCTACAAAGATTAGTCTGAGGGTGCCAAGGACACTTTTTTTTTTTCTATTCCCTAGAAAACTTACAATATATAAAAGAATTAAAGGGTGAGGCTCAGTTTGGCAGATACCTCTGCCTGTAACAGAAAGGTTACTTAAACTGTGTTATATTTGAGATGAATTTGAACCCTTTAAGCATTGAAATACAAGGAATGGAGCAGTTTATTAGAATAAACCAGCAGAGCAGAGAAGCACCACAGGGACTGAGTAACTTATAGATAGAATGGCCCATTCACCAAAATACCTGAATTGTAACATGCTGTTCTAAAGGAGCAGAAAAGAAGAGAAAATGTAGCATAAATAGAAATAACACCTTGGAGAAAAAACTTCAGTTGCTGCACAGGTACCTTTTTCAAGTACTTGCCCATATGTGTTATTCTATTTGTTTCCACAGTGATCTCAAACACTTTCTAGCCCTACAAATATATCTAAGAAGAGACTACAAATATAGACTAAAAAAGCCTAGCTTTGATGTTCCTGCAAGCAGGAAGCAGGATTTTATCATTCTCTATTTTTTCTGATAACACCCAGGGGAACGTTTCTCAAAGGAAGAAGAAAGAAGTTATTTCCAACCTAATAAAGCAAACTGAGCTCCAAGAGAAAGGACCTGTTCTGTCCTCCTTTTACATGCCACGATGTCCCCAAACTTATTTTGTTGATTTTCAGACTAATATTAGTCCTATTATCACTGTTCTCAATGCTCCCAGGTCAAACAAGGACTGTACTTCAGATGAGCTGAGCCAAAGAACATTCATTAAATCCAAACACAGCAGCAATTAACTCAGGCAAGGCAAGAACTGCAAAAAAGATAAACAAGGCAGTGAAGTAACAAATCACCTGCACTGCTGCCACCCTGCCCTGGGAAATTTCAAAATTTAAAGGTTAACTTGATGGTCCTGAAAGCTGCTTTCTTTTTCTAAAATAGTCTTTAAAAATAAATGAGTTTGCAACTTAAACAGGAGTAAACTTGGTAAGCTTTAGTGGAGAGTTTTGTACAGCAAGAGCTGCGTTTTTCTCCAGGATTATAGTGGGGGGAACAACAGGAAATCTGTATTTGCTAAGATATCTCATCATACACTTGGAAAATATTTCAATTTTTTTGCAGTTCACACCTTTTCAAAATGGAAAATTTGTAGGGATGAGCCTGCCATGAAAGTATGAAATTCTGTAGCTGAGATAACACATCTGAAAAAGAAGGAGAGAAGAACCCGGTGCTGGAAAACTGAAGGATGATCAACCCAAAGGACTACAGTAGAGTGGAAACCATGGAGGATGATGGCATTTAAAAACAGGGAATAGAACCAAGAGTGAAGAGGGGGAAGGTGAGAGGAATAATATCTGTATTGTTATAAAACCCCTTGCAGCCCCTGGTTTGCTTGGTGGACAGAAACAAAAAAAACAACCTTTTTTTCCCTCTGAGTCTTCTGGACTTACAGTATGGAAAATAATTTTTAGAGTCAGCTGCTCTAACCACTTGATGATGTTATTTTACATATATAGATATAGCTTGGTTTTATTTGCATGGTGCTCTTGCTGAAGGAAGAAAAAGCTGGAATTACTTTTCCAATGTGTTCCCTCAGTCCCTCCCAGCAGTTTGTGCCATTGATAGAAGAAATTAATAATGCTGTAATAGGATTTTGTAAAGAACTTCCATTTTCTGCCTTGTATTTCCAAATATCTTATTTAAGCCTGGATTTCAGGAAGTGGGAAAACCCCCCAGATCTCTGGTGCCCAAGTTTTCCAGAATCCTTCCAGAGCAAAGCACGTGGCAGAAAACGGAGAAAAAGGGTCAGTGGCCATCTCTGCTCTTTAGGTAGAAATTAAAGTGCCACTAAGAGCTGGTTACCCCTGAGATAAAGACTGTCATGCTTTGGGAATCTCCAGGGACTTGGAGTTAAGTGTTATTTTTCACACTCCCAGACTTCAAGGGAACACAGTAAAACACAGGCTGATGTTTTCAAGTTCAAACATGCCACTGCTGTCACTGCGAGGTGTGAGCAGCACACAGCACAAACACCTCTCAGCCACTGCCTGATGGTTTTTGTGGGGGAAAAAAGCTTGAAAGATCCTAGAAATTGTTTGGTTTGAGGCACAGCCTTGGGGCTGCACTTCCCTCAGGTGCTGGTGGCTTTTAGTCATTGCTGGTCAAACGTCCCCCCTCCCTGGCACGATTACCAGATGGTTAAAATATTCCACAATCGGTAACGCGGGGCTCAAAACTGAAAAGTTTAAATTCTACAAGATTCAGGTGTCGGAAAAAATAGAATAAAGCCAAACAGGCACTAATGCTAGAAATACCCAGTTCCCAGCTTGGATTATCCTCCTCTCCCCAGTGCAAAACCCCAAATACCAAGAATAATAACGAGGAGAAACCTCAGATAATTTTTTGACATTAAAGCTTGCAAACTGGGGCTCTGCTGCACCCTGACTATCCAGGAGGGATCACCTACTCCTGGCTCTGGATGAAGCTCAGGGAAGCAGCTGCCCAGGAAGGAGCCAGGGATTCTCTCCCACTGCACATGGGAGTGACACCATTTCCACCCCGAGTCTTGGAATGCTGTTATTAAACTGAAAAAGAGGCCCTTCAGCATTAAAGGCACCAATTAAGCACCTAAATAAACAACCTAAGGACACCCAGACTGGATCAGGAATTACGAATCGTTCTCAGGGATGAGTCTCATGCTGGTGGTGGCAACCAGCAGCATTTCTATTTTGGGACCAGCCAGGGAGTTTCCCGGGAGTGATCTCAGATACCTGTCAGAGCTGTTCCTCTGATCTGAGAATCCCAAACCAGTGGAATCCTGCAGCTCACCAGATACGGGGAGCTCCTCTCAGCAACACCCAGCTGTGAATCCCAATGGATTTTGAATCAAAATGATCTTTTTGGGGTCAGTGTTTGTGGATGTTCTTCTCTGAGCTACAAAACTTCCTAAGAACTTCCCAACTGTGAGCTATGAAATATTTAGAATTTTCTTCAATGGAGGGTTGAAATTCCTGCAGCCTCATGGAGATGGGCAATTTGAACATATTAATCACTTCATTAAAAAGCACTGGGAAAGCTTCATTTTAGCTGTCAATTTTAGCTGTCAATTTTAGCTGTCTTCAAATTTCCTCCTCTGGTCAGGCTGTGAGAGAATATCAGGAAATGACATTTTTTCCAAGCCTTCTCTTGTACTGTTTGTTTCCCACATCTCCCAGGATCCTGTTCAATACGATCACTGTCTATATTTCACCTGTATTTATAAAGAGAAAAAAGGAGTCTCCTCTTCACAGACTCCCTCCCGACCCCTCAAAAACACGCACAGAAGAGTTAATTCAGGCTAATTACAAGAAATTATTCTACCTTTTGCCTCCCAAATTAGCCAAGCACAATGCAAATGTAACAGTTTGACTGCAAAGCAAACAGAACCACACACCAAGTCAAACAAAAACACAGTCAAGACATCTAAAAGGCAAGCATCCAACTCCACATTTGATGTTTCCTCCACATGATACATCCAACCCCCACTCCTTTTTCTGTCTTACAGGACCTTATATAACTATTTAAAAGACAACAGGACCAGTGTGATTCTGCCTTCAACTCAGCTCTGCAACAAATCTCTCTGTGGGTGTCGTGTCCCACTCGGTGCTATTGCAAGCAAAAACACCACCCAGTTATCCTACATGTGCTGATCAAGCTTCTTATTTACATTCCAATTCTTTAGCCATCGCTATACTTCTCTTTTTTTTTCCTCTGGTTACAACCAAAACCCTAGCTTAAACATATTTACAACCGGTTTTCTTTTTTTTTTTTTTTTTAATTTTTAAAGCATCAGCTGTATCCTTTTCCTTCAAGCTGGCCCAGCAAAATTCCTGCTGGAATTGCTGAGCTGATGGGCAGGAGCTGGATGGTCAGTGCACATCCAGACAAGCTCCAGCTGCCCTTGTCCAGATGGCAGCTAAAGGAGGAGAGACAGGTCCCACATTTGTGTAAACACACGGAGGGATTACCTGGGAGCTGCAGGCAAACAGGATAACGTGGAGGGGAAAAGGCAGAACCCAGAGCTGAAAAATCCAAACATTTAAATGTTCCTACTCCACCGAGCTGGAAACCTCCCTTACCCCTCCTGCTTTCCAACTTATTTATGGAGAATCAGCACACTGAGCTTCAGTCCTGATTCCACACAGCCCATGATCCCAGGGTTTTGTATTTTCATTTTCATTTCCCCACCTCATCCCAACAGGACTTCCCAAGTTCGTGCTGCTCACACGTTTGGCCAGAACTCCAGTCAGGACTTCAACCATTCCCGAGGATTTCTCTGGGATGGATATTGGGTTTGTTTGCTAGGAAATACTCCTTCAGAAGCGTTCTGGGATCAGCTGCATCACTCAAGGATGACATTGGCAGCTCGTGGTGTCTGCTCTGATGCAAGAGCCCAGTTTGAAAAGCATTTTGGAGCTGTAGCACAATCAAAAATCCAACTGAGCTGTGCAGCCTCAAACAGCTGAACTGGCACAAACGAGTGGAAGTAATTCCTTCCTTCAGCCACTAAACTTAAATAAATGTCAGGCTGCAGCATTACACATCTGAGTAAATACCTATCAGCATAAAAATGCTAATATATTTGTGACTGCTGAACTCTCTTCCTAAAGCAAAACATCTACATAACCTCAAACTTCGCTGGATCTGTTTAATTCCATTTCTACTGTCCAGTCCTGTTGAGATCAAATTCCAAACCTTGTCTACACTGAAAGAGTTTTAAAATTTGTGTCCTCATGCTCTGAAATCAGTGTTGATTATATTTAAAAATCCAGCACAACTGCCTCTTTACCTCCAGCTAAAGTTGGCTGTCACTTGAAATGGATTTTCTCTTCGTCCCCTCTCAGGCTGCCTCATTTTGCTCCCCGTGCCAGACTGTAATCTGAAGATTAAGTGAAAAATCCCATTTCTAGAGCTTGAAACGACCATGTTTACAGACAGAACCACTGCTGACAAGGCCAGCACATCCTCTCCAGAGCCAGCTCAGCCAGGCCCCAGCTCCAAAGACAACAGCAGGGCTCAGCTGCAGCTCAGCGCTGCCAGCCTCAAGGAGCAGATCCCAGCACCTCTGAGGGAGGGGAGAGAAGAGGAAAAACACTTTTTTTAGCTCAAGTTTCTTATTCTGGACTTGTTTTCTAGGGGTCATGGAAATCCAGAGTCCGACTACCTTATGGAGTCTTCGTGAAGTAAATGTTTTCACTCGTAGTTTAAATACTCATCATTTTTAACCCCCTTCATCACCTTTCCATGCTCCAAAGGCACTCCAAGTGAGCTTTCCCTCAGGAAGTGAGAACTGACAGATTTCACTAAAAATCACTATTAGGACCGTTTTTAGAGTATAATTTTGGATATAAGTGACTGGTAAACTATAAAAAACATCATTTATTTAAGATTCAGAAGAAGAAAACAGCAACGGAACAACAAAGCAACTTCCTCATGCACATCAATATAAAACTATTTCTGTGTTCCATTTTTTCTAATCTGTAGAGATTCTCATGAAGCAGATTTTGCTATCCACTCGTCCTCTTTTTAAAAAATACTATTACTAATTGTATCCAGAAAAGCAAGGTTGACACCCAAAAGAAGAAATCCAAAAAAGAGGCATTTCAAGATCAAAAAGAGGTTACTGAAGTCAGCATAATACATATTAAAACTTAACTCTTTCTGTATTTCTCATCAGAGCTTTAAGAACAACTGACTGGAAAGGGGAGCAATTTAAGATTACAATTTTAAAACTCTTTTCCGAGCCTAACTCTGTAGTAGGGACTTTAAAATAGGCTACAAATTGGCCACTCAGCACATCTATTGTCATTAAAACATTAAATGCAGTCACTCCTGCGACAGCTGCTTTAAATAAATCAGCTCTGATCTAATGTGAGAATCAAATCAATACAAAAGTAATCCAGGACAGTGGGGTTTATTTCTCTTACCTGCCTACAAGCACTTACAAATAGTTTATGTTTCCTTGCTTGGTGTTTTTTCTTAAGAAAACACCCTATTAGAAAGAACTGCAGTTCAATTCTAGCAACTTGTAAATGATCTCCCTATTCCTTAAAATAAAAATTTGGAGGATTTTATATATATTTATAACCTACCAACATCAAGTAATTCAGGAAAAAATCCAACTAAGAAAAAACCACCAAAATATTCTTATTTCTGGTTCTGTGAGAATAACAACAAATCTGATGTCAATCTACACCATCTCATTTAACAGCACAAAAATACCTTTTAGAAACTGCCAGAGTTATCTCTAAGCATGAAAAAATTAAGACATGTTTTAAAGGTTTTAAGCACCTGAACGTTTAAAAATTAATAAATCAAATTAAATCTCCTTTAGGAACCATTCGCACAGGCTTTGGGAAATGCAAGTCCACAGGAGCATCACTGTTTGTTAGGAAAAGTATCCAAAACCCCACTAAAAAAGTGCTACTGGATATTGGTTTTAGCAAATCACATTTGATCACAGGTGATTGAATTTTGGTAAAACACCCCCTGATTCTACAGCCCAATAATCCCAAACTATTTCAGTTTATAGCTCGCACATCAATGAAAAATTGCCTTCAAGTATTCAACTGAGCCAGTTTTGCTTCATTTTGCTTGGCAAGAAAGCCTTAAAAACCCATTTGTTACAAAAACGTTGTACCAAAACTGCAGTGTTAACTTTCCAATGTGCTGATCCGGAATATTAAAATAATTGACAGGAATTTTGTTCAGATCCTGCACAGATCCCAACCACACCAGGATCTATATTTAGAACAGCAACTCCAGTTCAACCAGTCCATCAGTTCTGTACTGGGTGATGCTTTTAAAACATGGGCAATCCAGATCTGCTGGCTGAGACTTGCATTAAAATATTTTCTTTTAATTCATTTTCCCCCGATACTGCATCAACACTCAGGCAAGATTACGTATCTCCAGAATGATAACCATGTTGTAACATAAAAATATTAATTTCTGCTACAGAACTAAAGAAAGATAAATTTCAAAAAATCACACACCACTGCCAAGTCATAACAAAGCCAGAACAGTTTCAGCATTTTGTAAAGATCACGGAGAATATTAAGTAATGACCAAATACAGAGCAATGCACAACTCACTGCCTCCTATAATGGATTTCCAAGTGGATTTTGACAGCTAAATATTATTTAACTTATTGTCTTGTTACTCCTCCATCGTTTTGTGTATTGGATGAGCTCACGGAGCCCTGGTCCCAAATTTGGATTTAAGGCACCACCGTGGTCTAGAAGCTACAAATATTGTCTAAACTGTAACCAACAGACTGGAATAAAGCACTCAGTGGAGGCAACAACCAAAATTGAAATAGAAAACAAACCCCATCCACTTTAATATTTAATGGAACTACCCAAAATGTTTTACTGACCGACCAACAAATTGTTTTAGTATTAAAAGGTTTACCTTCACTTCAAACTTCCCCATAAAATACAGCAAGTTCTCAAATCGGCCCTAAACAATCTTGAGGAATAAATAAGGGAATAAACAGCAAATCTGAATGTTTCAGATCTTGCAGAAATCACTTTAGTTGTACTTGGTGCACACAAATGAGGAGCTGCTCATCTCCCTAAGCAGGCACAGGCTTAACACCTAAACAGAGATTTGAGAAACTCTCGTCCTTCAGCTCTTCTGCTGCCACACAGAATTGAAATTGTACCCTGATAAAATATACTTTATTTGGGTACTTTGCTGCGTTTGACCCTTTTCCAGAGCCTGAAGCAATCCAGCTCCATCCCCCGGAGTTGGGAGGGTGGAAATCGGGAAGAAAAATCTTGCTGGAGAAGAATGCAGCGGATATTACCAGATCACCAATATCAGAGCTGCCACAAATAGAGCTGAGCGCAGCACAGGATCAAAGCATCCTCCACCTTCCCTCAGATCTGCATCCAACAGCAGGGGAAAAACCCACTCAGGGCTCACCTGCCTCACTCCCTGGCAGTTCAACATTTGGAATCACATTTGCTGCATCTGAAATAACCCAAACGACTCTTTTAAGATACAAAATACCCATTTTTGCCACTTGCTGAACGTATCCAAATGTGTGATTTTTCCAGCATTTAGAGACGATACCGAGTCTCTTTCCCCACAAACAAATACAGATACAAAAAACCAGTTAAGAGACTTTCTGGCATTCGAGAAAGGAAGATGATAAATGTAATACAACCAGTTTTAATCAAGATCAAAGCTGTAGGAGAATGCAGACAGACAGTCTAGACTGCTTTACTTTGAAAGCCTAAGCATATAAAGCAACATCTGCAAAGAACATTAATCACATTTAGTCCACAATCTTATCACCTCCCAAGCAAGCAGAAACAACTTTTACTTAAAAGTCGTATGCTTCTATGTGACAAGCATTTTTAATTATCTTTAAATTAGATATTTATCACTGATTACAAAGCTGTTCTGTTCACTTTGAAATAAGCTGATGTAATTTGAAATGCACTTGCAGAGTTCCCTGGACAAAGAATGGAATAAAGTATTGGTAACGAAGCCTGGTGAACAGCAACAATTATTTTACACTGCTGGTTTAAAGTGGGAATTCTCTGAATATTGAATTAAGTTCTGATTTGCTCCTCTGCATTTCAGACCATAACTCAGCAGGCAGCAATAAAGTGTAAGATTTTCTGCACAGTTTTCTTTAGCTTTGGGAAATGACTTGAGAATATAAATAATCAGCTTCCTTTCAATATCCTGTCTATAAAAAAATTTATCTTGCTCCTACATTTTAAAGGGGAATTAAAAATTGGAGAGATGGTGCATATCTACATAAAGAACATTTATGTGATTTAATACATATCTTTCGATACAAAAGCAATTTATTCCTCATTTACCTTGGTTTATTTTGCTTATACTCTAGTCCATTCTCACTTATGATTGTGCATACTCACTAGCAATCATTTCATTTATTTTATTAAAAGTGTCTTGCATTAAAGTTTTCCCTTCTGCCAAGGTTTTCGTACAATCTACCCTTCAACAAGAGCCTGGCAGAGACAAACCCACAAAAAAATCCATCATCTTACAACCCTGAGGCAACAGCTGTGAAAATTTACAACATTATAAACCCACAGAGGCAAAGAACAAAACTGGGAATTTCTGCACTAAGCTCAGCTTCTCCAGCAGCCCCACATCCCACAGGAGAGCTCGTGAAACGCAGCAGCAAATCCAAAATTTATGAGTCTGATTCAAAAATCTCGGTGTTAAATTCCTCAGTTCACAACAGACAGAGTGTGCAGCTTCCCCTGCATCAGGATTCACTGAAAACACGGATTTTTTGGATTTCTACTGATACCTTTCAGTTGGAAATCCCCTCTCTTTGCAGGCACTGCTGGCCATCCCGCTGCTGCTGGCTCCACACGGACTGAGATTCCTCAGTCCCTCCATAAATTTGTAGACAAAAAGATGATTCCTGAATGGCTTTTTTCCCGAATCCTCCCCAATCTGTCGACTTCGCTGTTCCAATTCTCAGCTGCAGAACAGAGGTTTTCCAGCAGCAACGCCCCAGTAACTCATCCCACACTACACAGGGGAGATTTCACTGAATTGCTGCGCAAAAGCACCTGGTTTATTCTTCCTGCACAGGCAGCAGCATCCTCCCAAAGCTCTGCAGCGTTCCTGGAGTGCTGGAATTCATCTGCCTGAGCTATTTAAAGAATTTCCTATCTTTAGGCCTACTGACAACACTTTTTTTATTTTTTAATGTAACTTTAACCTCCCACAAAAAGCAGTTTAACAAAGGGAGACTCTGCACGCCTTTTGAGACTCCTACACCTGTGGAAATTGGAGTGCTTGGAGAAATACCCTCATACACTATGATTTAAGTTCATTTCTTGGTGGTTTTTTTGTTATTTAACTCATAGTGCCATTCCAAGGCAACCTATTTTCTGGCCAATTTTCAATTTGCTTATCTGATCAATTCCACCACGATTCTTGAAGTTAAAACAAATTAAAAGTATTTAGGTGGAGTAGGAAATTTGGAAGTGCTGTAGGATAATGCAGAGGCTTTCTCAGAGCTCAGCTATTTATCTTCAAAACCCTGGGATTGGTCTGGGCTGCAAAATTTTAATGAGGTAAATTTGACAGAATAACTAGAACTAGACAGCTGCTTTTAAAATAGCAAATAAAATTCAGTTTCAATCCTAACTCCAGCTACATGAACTTCAATTTTTATTATCTCATCTCATGGAATGAACCTCGTGGCCTAGGAGAAATAACACTGTGGCTATTTAAAGACAGGGCAGGTTCTGACAGTTCTCACTGAACTTTCAGTGGAAACCAGAATTCCAAAGTCCACGGATGAATCAGGGAATCTCGTGTACGTGACACAAGAAAACAACACCACAAACAAAAGCTTTAAGGCGAAAGCACTGCACTTGCCACTACAAGATAACTTGTCTTCTAAATTTAGATAACAATTAAGAAAATATTATCTAGTGACCCGAAATCTGGAAGGCACTTTATGATACGATTTTGACCTTCTTGTTCTTATTCAAGAACACATTAAAAGCCAGAACATGAATGCTGTTACTCCATTAAAAAGCCTCTAGACACTTTGACGAAGTAACAGCCTTGAATTTGATGATTAAAACTCCAAGTTCCATGGCAATGAAAGGCTCAAGAGAGTTCCCTAAACATGTTTTCCACACGTACTCCCCGTGCCCAGAGGCAGTGGGGTGACTCTCTCCCGCCTCTCAAAGATAAGAGGACAAAGATGACTGTGGATATATTGCATTAGTTTATTTGGGAGGGACCTGCCAGACAGGTGATCTGCTAACACGTCTCCAAAAACACTCCTAGGAAATTACCAGAACATCAGTAAGAGAGGAAAATGACAATTTTTCAGCTATGCTGCAAAAAAGACTACAAAAAACACATTTAAGTTACAATTCTGCCTATTAATGCCATTCTCTGATAAGCACGAATTCCCCAGAAGTGAAGTGGCTGCTTACAATATGCAGGATTCCCCAGAAATAGCATTCCACCCACTGCACGTGGAGGCAGGTGAGTAAGAGGCAAAGAAGGATCTCTTCATGGAATCTACCATGGACTAACACTCAGTAATTATGATGATTTTTGGATTTCACAGCACTTTGGAAAATCAGACCAGCCTGGAGTCCCCTGTGTTAACCAAGGTTTGAAAAAGCAGCTATTCAAGGAGTTCTTTTGCAAGCAGAAAATAAAAAAGAAACTTTTCAGGCCAGAGTGAGGGAACTAAAAATTCAGAACTTTAACCTCAAAGTTATCAATGCCTGAGTCTTAATACCAGGAGGAGAAAAAAAATCTGTACTTGAGTACAGAAGTACAAATCACATAAACGAATTTTGATCTATTTTGCTCAAGCAGCACTGCTGATAAAGAAGCAGCAGAAGCAGAGGACTCGAGCCATGAAAGCAAGCGAGAAGAAGCCAGGACACTCAGCTTGGATTAGCCCATATCAGTGCAATGTCTCACTGTGCCTAAAGTCACCCAGAGGAGCCAGCTGAGAGCGAGCACCACGCTGCCCTGAATCTGCTGACAGGGGATGTTTCAGGCTCGCTGAGTGCGACGAGAACTCAGCCATGAACCCAGCCTGGGATCGATCACACAAACTCAGAGGGACAGATTCACCTCCCCAACCCACCACACACTCCACTGCTCACCCCCTGCCCTTCCTGCCCTACAGGATCCTCCCCGGGGACAATGTGAAGGGAATGACCATGGAATCACAACCACAGCTACAATTTAACCCTACAAAAACAGACGGCGGCCGGAGCTGAGTGAACTTTGCACGGGCTCACAAGGGCTGATTCCACTCCCTCCCTTCTGCCACCCCGGGTCCAGCCCGAGGAAAACCCAGCCCAGGGAGGGGAAGGATCGCTCCCTTCCAGCAGAAATCCAGAGCCACGGGGATCAGGGAATCGCCAGGGCAAGGGACACTGCTTTAATGCTGTCTCTGGAAAAGTTCCTCGGTGCAAACTCTGAAGCTACAACTGTTTGGAAGAGATGAGGAAACAAATGCGTCCAAACACATGAAGTGGTATAAAGCACAAACAGAAGGTTGGCCTAATTTTAATCTGAATTCTCCTTTTGAGGAGAATTTCAAAAGCATCAGGCAATATGAACTGTAGGCTGAAGTAAAGGCTTTTGGCAGCAGCGTTCAGCAAGCAGGAATTATTTGATCTGGAAGTTCCATCCAGACCCAAGTTTAATCACCTCTGAACAAACTATTCCGCCCTGAATTTGTCCATCTGCGAGATCATTTTTTATTTCCACATGTTCTGAAACACTGAGTTCTACAGTTTAATTACCCATCATTAGTAATGTACTTTTTCTGTTTAAAGTACCTTCATCAATCATTTGGGTGGATTTGATGTGAAGCAGCTGGCCAGCAGGCTGAGCAGGAAGAAAAGACAAGTTAGCAAGGTACTCAGCCCCAAAAGCAGCCCTAAATGCATTTCCGTGGTTATCACACAAAGGTAGGATGTTGGCATGGATTGGGATGGAGAAATTACAGGTACTTAGCACTATCTGGGTTATTCACCTCCAACTCCCAACCCGATTTAAACCAGGATGATGCTTAAAAGGCAAATCCTTCAAGTTTGATGCTGGGAATTTTTAGAACAGAAAATAACTCAGCAGATTTCAAGTTGTTTATATTTAGTTAAGTTATATATGTGCTCATATGGAACCTTTATTCTTAGCTACAACGGATAAAGAAATACCAACATCCAAAAGAATGCATTTCATTAATAGCAAAATAAAGACTTTTCAGGTATTAAGGGACAGAATGATGATGTATTTTTAGGGCTTTACTTTCCTTAAGATAGGAAGCATCTGTGTCATGGGGATTGCTGACTTTCTCAAAGAGAAATTCCAAAGTTGTATTTGGAGTCTCTTACCCAGAGAAGTCATAAACACAAGTTTAAGGGCTTCTACTGCCAGATGTTGTGTTTGATGGAGAAGTGCTTGTGCTCGCACAGAAACAGGTGTTCCTCTTGTCACAGCTGAGGAATTCACTCAGCAATAAATCCTCCTGGCAGGCCAGAAGAACACCAAAGCTCCACAAACGCAACGAAAAAATTTATGGGAGAATTCTCATGTCTTGCCTGCTCCAGGTGTTTATCCTGTGGTAGTCAATGAGTGTTTGAACGTGAGCACAAACAGTTCTATCAGTAAGATCAATAAGGAGAATTGGCCTCTGCAAAGGAGAAGAAAAATTGGCTGCTTTTTATTTCGGAATTTTTTTTTTTTTTGGTTGGCTGACTTTTGTTGTTTGTTTTTTCTCTCCCCAGGACAATGATTACCTCCTGACAGCCAACACACCAACAGATATTTGGTAAATCAGTGGCCAAACAGCAACAGTGACTCAACTTTCAGTGCAGCACCCTTAGGAGTGGTTTATTCCGTCCTATCAGGAACAGCAAGTCTGGTGTTATGGAGCCCACACGAGGAATCCCAGGCTTTCCTGAGCTCCCTTCCTTGAAAACCAAACTGAGCCAGAGCCTGACACCTCCCTCCACCCTGGATATAGTCAGCAGTACATCCCACAGCTCAGGTGGATGTAACATTCCAGCTGCCTTAGTTCCTCCCGTTACGATGTTTATTTAACCACAGCATTATTTATGCACAGATACCGAGGCTGGCAATGCCCTAACTCTGGTATCCCACTTCCCTGTACAGTCAGAGGAGAAATCCAGGACTCCTGACCGCAGAGCGTGGAGTTGCCCTGAGCACCTCAGAAGGGAACACAGAGCGCACACACAAATTCCTGCCCACAGACGTTACATTTCCAGACTCAAAGCCTCCATCCAGCCCACCCTTCCCAGGATTGAGGCCATCTGCTTCAATTACCAGTAACTTTTTTAAGGAATCCACGTACTTGCTCCCCAGCACAAGGCAGCTACTGGAAATTCCACATAAAAGCTTTAACATTTTACTCCCAGGACATGGATCCCAAGAATGATCAGCCTTGCTAGAGGGAAGGTGGGCACAAAAGAAACCAATGTCCATTCAGGCCTCTGCTGTCCAGCGGTGGCAGGTCACTGTATTGCCCTAAATACCCTTTAGCAGAAGCCACCACCTCAGAGAAGGGTTTAAAAATTCTGCTTTAAGTAAAAAGCAACTTGAATATCACAGTTAACTGAAAAACGAAGAGGATGATGGAAATAGAAGCCTGGGCCTTGGAACACTGGCTTCTCCCTTCCCTTCAAGGGAGGCTGAGCTGGGAGAAACCATGGTTGGGATAACACCTCAGGTAGGATTCCTCTGTGTCTTTTAAACTGGCCTGACTTCCAGCCACGCTTTATGCAGCATTTCAGAACACTGCTACTAGAGACCAATTTATCTCCATTTCATTGCCTATGCTTGGATTTCAGCACAGAAGTTGTCCTCACGTGGAATTTCAGGGAAGATTACAAGTAACACGATGTCTGAACAAAGCCCAAGGACAGCCCGAGGCTGACTTCACACCGCAGTGTGACAGAAGGCTGATGAGTTTAGGTGCTGTCCCAAAGACTCCACCAACAGCTGAACTCTCAGCACCACAAGCTCACCCTGAGCTTTTCTTTCCAGAAGTGTGCTCTGCTGACTGGAAGATATTCCTGGTTTATGGTTTTTGTCAATTCATGACTGACAAGCTCCTGACAGGTGTTCTGGTTCTTACACACTCCCCCGGCAACTGGAGGATGCTCCTGGGATTGAGACCTCTCAGGGCAGATCCCAGACAGGATCTGCTCCATGGCTGTTCAGCTGATAAGCAAAATTCACCAGATCAGCCCTCGTTTGTAAATGGCATTCCTGATGCTGTGCTAAGTGTTTTGGTTCAGTACATTCAGGCATTAGCAGTTAGGGTTCTATAGCTAAAGGACATCCCCTACATTCTCCCCTCATCATTTCCAGACCTGTCAGCGCTGTCTGTTCTCTTCTTGAATCAGATTTTAGCACAAAGTTTTATGCCCACCTGCTCAGAATAAATTTCTAAGGACATCCGCAGCTAAAATTTGAGAAACACAAATTAGACACTGCTAAGATTACGTTGCAAATAGTCTTTCCAATCTGTTTTCTTAAACCTGGGATGTAACTGGATTTTACTGACGATTGTATCAGCCGTTCTGTGATTGTGTCAGTCCAAATCTTTTATTTAGTTCCCACCTCATTGTTACCAGAGAACCTGTGAGATAGAAGTGAATTTTATCACCTATTCCTTGGAATGACAGAATCACAGAACAGTTTGAGTTGGAAGGGAACTTAAAGCTCATCTCACTCCATGCCCCTGCCATGGGCAGGGACACTTTCCACTACCCCAGGTTGCTCCAAGCCCCATCCAGCCTGGCCTGGGACACTTCCAGGGGCAGCCACAGCTTCTCTGGACACCTCTGCCAGGGCCTCTCTGCTGCTCTACCTGGAAATCTTGAGTCTAGGGCCAATAGAGAATAATGTGACATGAAGATATTTAAAAAGCAAGGGAAGAGGAAAAAAACCCTGTGAGAACAGGCCTGCACTGAGATCCTCAGCAGAATTCTGAAAAAGAGAAGCTAATTCTTTCTGAAGATGGAGGTTATCAAAAATGGTAATGAATTGTGCCATTTTCCCTTTCTCACCCAACACATGAACAGAACAGCTCCAGTCACCAACACTGAGTGATTTTCCCTTGATAATTCACTTCCTAGGACAATTCCTGCAGTCTCCCTGCCAGCCCTTATTCCATCCATCCCTTTCCTTGCTCCATCAACTTTTACCCAACTCCTGCCTTTGCCACTAAGTGCAGAAAGCTCCGTGCTGTTTTTTCCAGTCCTTTCTGCTGCTTTAGCAGATTGGATCAGCCCAGCCCAAACCCAAGAGCCACGAGGGCTGAGCCCAGGGTGACTTCAGCACAAAATGGGGATGTGGGTGAGGAATCAGATACAAAGAAGAGGAACTCTCAATCTCCCTGTTCTCCCATCAGTTTTTCTTAAATCCCTACAACTAAAACAACCTTTTTGGACAAGTAGAAGGTGATTAACAGGTTTTTGAAGCTGTCTGAACTGCTGGAGGAACAATTAAAGATCATGGATGTTGTGGGCTTCTAAAAGTTTTGCATTACTGAACTTCTGTTTCATGATGAAGGAAGACAGTGGGGAGAAGAGTTCAGATGGGCAACAGAAGCTCCCCCAGAACACATTTTGTCAGCCTGTAAATATCCCAAAAGTTCATCAAAACCAAATTCCACATTTTTTCACTTACACATGAAGAAATGGGAACTCATCATTCACTTCCTCTCTCCCATCTTCACTTTGAATGAAAGAGCTTCCAACATCAAAGTATTTGTGACATCGAGAGGGAAATTTCTGGGATTATTAAATTTCAGAAAAATATTTTTGCACACAAGGCTCTAGGAAATTAATTTTTCTTGATTTGCCATCCATCTGAATGTTTTTAAGCCACTGGAAAAGTCCAGGTGCACACTACAGCATCAGGATTTTTCACCAGGGATCTACTCCATTTCCACTGGAATGAAAAGTGGGATCTGTGCTCTCCTGGCTTCCCTGGAAGCCTCTGACCCAAAGGATGTGATTCAGAACTTTTTCAGCTGAACAGGAAGAGGAAACTTTCACCAGAACGTGCTGTTTTCATGGGTGGTTTCCCAGAGAGGTGGTAAATGCTGAGTTTAGAGCAGGAATGGAAGCCAGACCATCTTGTGGTTTGAAATCACCTTCTCACAAATTAATCACGGTTCCACAGCTTGGTTTTAGTACAAGCACAGCACACAGAAACTCATCGAGAGCTCACTTCTGATCTGTATCATCCCAAAAGGGCGAGGTCAGACGAGGCTTAATACGCTGGGGTCTGTCCCAGTGACACAACTTGAAGTTAAATAAAATGCAACCCAGCTGTTACAATTTTTCAAAGCCATTGAAGATGACCTTTTCGATGAGCTTTGTGTTAAATTTAATAAAATTCTATTATCCCCAGAGACAAGTCGCAAAACAGACCCTTTCCAAAATTCAAGATCAGAGAGTTAAAATGAAAATATTTAACCAGTGGTCTTTTCTATGCTACTTTTAAAGCAGCTTTATAAACAAATGATGAAAAATAACCTAATTCTTCATAAAAAGTACAGTAATTCCAACAATTGTGTGCCATTTTGCAACTTTCACAGCCTAAATGTTTTTCAACCCTGAAACATGGAAATATTTAAAGAAAACTCTTCCATCATGTAATTGCTGTGAGCTAAAGAGAACTATCTGTACCCTCTACTGACAAACACTAGCAAAAATTTCTAAAATTAACAGTTACTGCAAAGTTTAATTTTGTCTTGTACACTCAACACTGTAACTCAACAACAAAATTAAACCACTTCCCTGTTTATGTGGAAATTCCTAGAAGGAAACAGTTTTTCATGTTAGAAGGCTTGATGAAACGATTGGTCATATTTAAAAATAGCTTTTAAAAACAGATCAAATTTCAACTTATGTGCTGATATTGAAATGCAAGTATTCAAAATCCAGCTGAGAGAATGAAGACCACTCCAATCTTCAGGCAGCATTTAAGGAACGGAGATTAGTGTTATCTAGGCGAGATAAGAGCTTTCAACCTGAAAAAATAAGGTCAGGCTTCAGTTACAAATAAAACCCATCTCTAAATCACAAGTTGGTGAGGCACCAAAAGGCAGGAAGCTGCTGAAACCCAGCTAAAATCAGCTCTGTGAGCAAGCAAAGAGATCTGGAGACAGAGGCAGCCTGGGATGGGACAGAGCTGCTCCCGTCTGGAGAAGGATGTGGAGCACCACAGGTCCCTCAAGGGCTTCCCTGGACCCCTCTGGGCTCAGACCTGCAGGAGGTGCTGGAACACCCCAGGGGTCTGCAGGCAATCCAGGGGCACGGATGGCACCCCGGGCAGACTGAGGGGTGGGCACACGGGCATTTCATGGAATTCCACAAGGACAAACGGGATGTCCTGAGCCTCGGCACACAGCACCCTCTGCACCAGGATAAGTGGGGACTGCCAGAATGGGGACCAGCTCTGCTGAAAAGAACCTGGTGGGCACCACACGAAACAGTAATTTCATGAGGAAATGACCATTTCTGCTCAGAGCTGTTATGATGAAGTGACATTAAAAATGTGGCATTAAAACCAGGCAGGCAGCAGACTACAGCAACCAACTGCACGGGGGCTGCATCCAAATTGCCAATGCTCATCTAAAACAGGAATCACCTTTAAAAACGAAATGCATGATTTGAAGAAAAATATTATCTATCTATGCCACAGATCTCAACAGGCCCAGGCCTGAGCACGTCCACCCCACACCAGCCTAGAGCACAGATCCCTGCTCAGGGCTCCCTGGGATGCTGCCCTGGTCCCAGAGCAGGTGATGGGGTGCTGTGGGGCTGGATGTTCTCTAAGTGGGCCAGTTACCAGTTTAACACAGGGCTGAGCTGGAAGGCAGTAACTCGTGCCAATGTTTTCACAGCACACTAATGGCACACACTCCACGCTCTCAGGCAGGAGATGAGGGAACGCTGAAGTGCTGAAGCTGCAGGAATTCTGGTTCAGCCCTGCCTGTGCTGCCTCCTGGCACTGGCCCTCAGACCGTGCTTTGTGTCATCTCATTAGACACCACTTGGCACAAGCTACAACACTATCAGGGCTGCACTGGGAGCTGAGCAGGGTTTGTGTTCCCTCCGCAGCCTCATTTCACTGGGAACTCCAGAAACAGGCAAAAGAGACAAGCCACGGAGCGTCTCGAAAACGTTCTTCACATCTACAGTCAACCATACAAAAAAAATTAAAAACAATCCCTGAGTTGCCTTACCCGTTTCCATTTTTTTCCAGAAAAAAAACCAACAAACAAGAAAATCCCAAACCAAACAAGCAGAAACAAACCAAAAGACTCCTTGTGTTGACTTACCCTCATAAAAAGTTTGGTAACTTTCAGAAAATACACAAATCATATCCTAAATGTTTTTGAGCACTGACTCCCTCCTGCATTTCTAAAAAGGGTGGATGTAGCATCCAACTTTAAAAGTCAATCTGCCACAAGAATCTCTGCAATTTGTTAGAAAAACGAATTATTTTTCTAATATGAATCCCGTTTAGGGATGAAAGACACACAAAGAGTTAAAGCTATCGAAAAAGTAACAATTCTGAGCTATACAGATTCTTACACTTTTCAAAATAATTGTACAGCTACTTTCTAACAAAAACTTCAGATTAAATGTCTTTAGTAACTTCTCAGGCGCAGATTTAAAGGTGTCAGTGTCCAGAATTAAACCAACAAAACTTAACTCATTTGCTGCCACCATTAGAGAAGGTGGAATCTCCCCAAGTTTGACAACAGCCTCATTTAGGCAAAAACCAAAACCAGATCAGACAGCAATACCTAAATTGTATTGTAATTGCAACATACAGTTTTGCTGTAAATGTAAAATACAATGTTAATTTTTATAGTTTTAAAATGGCGGACGAATATCTCAAAGTTCAGAAAGCAAAAGAATTTGAGAAATATTCTTTTCTTTTTGGCCAAGATATGGCATTCTTCTTCATTATCTACTCACTAACTATAGACAGTGTTTCCCTCATGTAATTAAAGAGATATAAAAGCAGAGAAATGCATCTTGGCATTTCTTACATGCCCATCACAGTTAAGAGTACATAGGGGTTTGCTTTTAATTACATTGTCATTTCAGCATTTTGTATCGAATTACCACCCAATTACAGCTCCATCTAAATGCTTCGAAAAAGAAGTTACACTTTAACAAAGTCAGGAATCTCCAAAGGTGATATGTAGCCATTTAAATTAATTGAACAATTTGTAGCCCTCTTGCCAGCTAACGGTCCCCAACATCCCATCAGGGCCAAGTTTAATAGTTCCCTACCAGCCGCCTCGGTGAGTAACTCAAGAATAACACCGAAATTAATTACAATTTTGCACTGACTCCATCCTGAGTGAAACAGATTATCCTGCACCACTGTAACCAGAAACACCAGCAGAACACAAAATTACCAAGCCTTTCACAAGGTGTTTTTAGGATTTGGAAATACTTAATTTCCCTTCCAAAGCCAACAAAACACGGAGTTGGCAAGCCCACAAGCGTTGCTGCTGCTGCGGTGCCTGGCTGTAAAGTCACCAGGATTTGGGGTGACACAGCCACCACTCAGACCTTTGCTGGCACCAACACAATACAAGCATGTCCCGTGCTTATTCTCTCCAGAACAAAGTCGGTCCACAAAGGAATCCCACAGTTCATTAGGAGAACCTCACAAAGGAACTCCCAACAGCACAGAGGTAACGGCCCCCATCCTGCTCATCCTGCTTTGACTGCGCACCTGGAAATGGGATTAATTAATCTGCAGAACTGGGGAACAGGAGCTGGGAAAGAGAGGGACATTCTTTCACTGAACTAGAGCAAGAATTCAGTTTTCTGCACCCAGCTGTGGTTGGTGCTGTCACCAGCAGGAGCTCACACCTCCAGCTCCCAGCCTGAGCTGATCCCATCTCAACACCACCAGTGCTGCCTCCAGGAACAAGCAGTCTTCCCACAAAAGCTTCCCTCCTTTCCAAGGATTTTTCTAATACCTCTAACCACATAACCAAAGATTTATGTCTCCAGTTAATAAGCGAATTGTCTGTTTTTCTTGTTTCCAGTTACAGCTTTAATTAGGAAATTCTGAAGAAAACCATAAATGCTGACTTTCCTCATCAAGAATTAAATTATTGTGAAGCCATGACAATAATTATGCAATGGAAAAGCCCTTCCCTGCTCTCTTTGCACCAACAACTGAAGGATTTGATACATCTAATGCACATTTGGGATTCCTGGCCACAGAGATATGCAACGTAAACAACACGGCAGTAAATATTCATTTTCTGTGGGATTAAGCCTAAATATGCTCTGCTGTTTGGCACCGTAGTCACAAACTGCTTCTAAGAAAAAACCCCTTCACCACCACACAGACAGTGCATGGAGAGAAGACAAGAGATGCCACATAAAGTCACTGGCATCCAATATCACTTCAATTCCATATGGAAATCACAGGAAATAAGATGTGCCGAATTTTAAGCACCAAGGCAACAAAAACACATTAAGATTTCATCACACAAGAACTTGGCTGTAAAATCCGTAATTTTCTTGATCTTTTTAGGGAGTTTTCATTTTCAGGAACATCAGAGAGCTAACAGCTCATGGATGCTACCAACCAGCTCGAGCAGGCATTTGCATTAAGCTGCTTTCAGTTAATTAAGCGGTGGAAATGCATCTCTCCTACACCAAGAAACCTCTTCCACAATCAGATTCCTTGTCAACCTCTCTTTTTTTACAGCCTGGAAAAACTACAAGTGGAGAAGGTTGGAAGAAAAGGTAGAATGAATAGGAATGAAAAACATCGGAGGCGCTATTATTTTTCCCTTTCCCTAGAACTAATGATATGACAAAAATTAATGTCTATGGTCCAACAGAAAAGAAAATATATGTATTTGTCCTCATTTGCAAATTAGCCAAACCCATCATTTTGCCCCCGAATTCCAGAAAGGTGGGAATGGGAAAAATAAAAAAAAAAAACCTATTCAAATACTCTCCATTAAACCCAGCTGAAAACTATTATTCTTGCTAACAGTAATTCTCTTCTTGCAGAAAAGAGCTTTTCCCTCACACAGAACACCTGCCCCTCAACTTACACCCAGCATATGCAAACAAACTTATTTAAGCTTTTTCTTAAGCAAAGCCTTGTGTGTGAAGGGTAGAGATGCAAATAAACTCATGACAGCAGCATCTCTCCGGAAATGTTTGGAAAGCAGAGTTCTACCAGCACGATGCTCACATGTTCTAATGTTGCATTAGCACAATTACAGCTCTTTTCAGAGCCCAGAAGATTTAGGGTTTGTAACTGGTAAGTATTAACAGATCACTTAGAAATAGTTAGCAGATTTTTGAGCTGTAATCATTTATAACATCAACTCTCCAGAACTCAGCCGATGCTTGGAAACCGTATTAAATAGATTTATTTAATTAAACAAGTCCTGCTCTCAACAGCAACATCAGGAGTGCCCAATGGTAATATATTTAATATTAAAAATTGTACACTCTGATAAAATAAAGGCATCTTTACTCTGAAAGCAGGACTAAGTCTGAAGTGGTTTATTGCCCTGCAATAAAGTGAATAAAGTGAATAAAGTGTCTGAAGTCCAACTACAATCATGGACAGCTCGCAGGGAACACATCAGCAGAGATAATTTCACAAACATTCCCAAACCTGCGGCAGGATTTTCAAGGGTTACCAAGTTAATAATGAAAGGATAGTTTAAAAAAGGCATTACACAGGTAAAATCAAAGAAAGAAGTCTCATGTCCCCCCTCAATTCCTTCAGAACACCCAACCATCCAGCTTCTAAAGTCATACCATGTAGAACAGGTTTTACAGATCTAGATAGATTTTTGGGGGGGAAAAAGATACAATTTTAAAAATAATTTCCCTGATAATAATCGCTGTGAGACAGGAGAAAAATAAATTAAAAATCAGAGAATAAAACATTCTCCATGCAGCGAAAATACTACTTCAACTACAAAGGTATCTTTGACATGCCAGCACCTTCAGCTAAATTACTCAAGACCTTCTGAGTGGCTTGGGAATGATCTGGCATTCGGAGAAACAGAGAGAACCAACACTTTTCTGATATGGTTCCTTTTGCTGAGGTGATTTTTAGCTTGATTTTTGCCTTAGTTCTAACAAATCCAGGTTTTGTTCCCTGCAGGAGATTGCAGAATTACTTTGATGAGGGACCACCCAGGTACCAAAGGCAGAGCAGCTATCTCAGAAAAGATGATGGGTTGGGAAAGGAGGAGTTTCTGAGTAACAAAAGGAACGATGAGATTTTAAACTAAGATTCTTGGTGAGGAAAATCCACCACTTCAGCATCTCCCACACTTTCAGCTGCACGGGGCGTATGTTTAGAAAAATCTCAGAAAATTAGGAAAGTGCCCATTCTCTGTTCCTGAAATGTTACAAAGTGTAGCCCAGCAATCACAAAAACACCAGAACACAACCACACTTCCCTGGGGGTGGGGAGCACACAGATAATATCTGAAGAGAGCCTTCTTTGATGAACAAGCTGTTTTAGTCACAAGTTTTCTTGTGAAGCTCCCCTACAATCTTGCCTCACCTACAGCAGAGGCACAGGAAGCTTGTTCTGAAGGATTTTATTATTACTTCAGGATCTTCTGTTCCTTCTGAAATCAAACATGCACACAGGTTTATCTAAGAAGTATACTAGAGGGCACACGGAGAACCTTGACCCGGGCACTTTGTTTTCTTGTTTAGTTAATGAGCATTCATCTCAGCCTCTGGAGCTCCTTCAGATGGGTGCAAACCTACACCCACTTTTATCCAAGCATCTACAAATATTTTAAAGCCTCATAACAACACAGATGCTCTTTTTCAACTATCTTAGTCAGAACAGGGAAATATTTTCACTCCCTTAACAAAGATGATTAAACTCACTGGAAATTCCTGTCTATTTGCAGTACATTTACAGGATTTCATAGAGCAGTTTACAGATAGTAAAATAAATCGCTTTGAACCTAAAGAGCACTTCCACACCCACCACGCAGAAAAAAGCCACAACATTTTCACCTATTAAAAGAACCCCGGTATTAATTGGCCATGTAAATATCTGCAGCAAATAGCTGTATTTAAAAATAAATGAACAAATAGAGCAAACCAAACCCCCCTCCACTCGCTGAAACAGCCCATGAGGAGCTGGAGCTGCACACCAGAGAGAGGCAAACCAGGCATCTCCACACCTGAACTCCAGGATTTCCTCAACCACTGCCAATATTCTGAAATACAGAACCTGGGCAGACTGATTTGCACACTAAAAACTGGAAAAGAAACTTCTGGCGATGACGATGTTAGAACCAACTCATCAGGCAGGGTTTTAAACTGAAATAAGTCAGTTAAGAAACACTACTCACAAAAACGCCTGTACTTCAAGCTTGGAATCTTATATAATCTTGTAGTTCTGATCATAAAGCCAACCGTTTACTGTTGCATTTATTTATTTTTAGACTTGCCTAAAATTTTAGAGTGTCTGCAGTCCTGATGTGAGTAGAAAATAGTATAATAATTGTTAAGTACCGGAACACTTAATGTGCAATACTGGAATAACCACCAAAACAATGTCATTAACATGAGAAGCAGCCCGGATTGCAGGCAGTTTCCTGCTCATTTAGCCAAGATGAATTCTTCACAGGCAAGAGAAACATTCTTTTCACCTTACCAAGGACAACCCGAGCGAGAAATGTTAAAGAAAAGACGTTCTTTACCGCTTAGCTGTTCTTTTTATTAAGTCTGATAGGTAATGTCAACAAAAACCACTATTCTGTGCTCTAGGCAAAAGGATCTTAGAGGTGGACGTGGAAGAGAGACAGACACGGAGAGCAGATGGCAGCAAGTCTTTCAGAAACTGCTAGTGAGAGGGGGACAAAAGTTTCCCTACAAAACATATTCCTCAATTAAGAGGAACGCTGCTGAGCCGAAAAATCAGGCGTTAGGAAAAGACGACACACAACGTCTTTACCGCAAGGTAAAAACTGTCAGAAATCACGGGCTTTTTTTCACAAGAAGAATAAAAATTAAATCTCCTGAACAACCTTCTGGCCGTCCTTAACCCGCTGTGCCGTTTCTCTGGTTAGCCCAGGCAGGGTTTTTGGGTTTCTCCCTGGCAGCGCTCGCCATTTCACAGCACATTTAGCGCACACGGCGCGGATCGATAGCACTACAGACACAAGACGAGACTTATCCATTTACTAACCGCAGCAAAACGGCCTCTTCAGCAAAATCCTCCACCTCCCAACGCTGGAAATTTAAAAGGCATCGTTACAGGGATCTCATTACTCCCTTCCCCCGGTCACACGGGGAGGCTGAGCGCTTGTCTGGGAGCTTTTAGCCTGATAAACAAGTGGAGCTTTGCACATCCGCAAAGGATGCTAAAAACCTACACAGAGCAGTAAATACCCGTTCCAAACGCGGGCACAGAGTGCCAGGCTGGCTCGTAAACCCGCGTCGGATCCTCGCACAGCTCGTAAGAGGGCTTTTCGTGAGACTGATGGAGCTCCGAGCACAAATGGACCAACAGCTGCCCAACCACTGGTTGCTGCCACAACAATTTTCCTCCTGGAGAAGCGTGGGGAAGTCCTCACACCCCGCTCGCTTCCCAGGACTCAGAGCTGGCGTTCGGACCTCAAATTCTGCTGTTTTAAAGAGAAAATTAGTAGATTTTTTTTTTCTGCGCTACAAGGCAGTGACATAACGAATAGCTAAACAGAAAGGGTTACAAATTATTCTTTAGGAACTGAAAGCCTGGCTTTTCACCCCAATTCAGTCGGTACATCTCTCCACGAACACACCCCTCGCTATCACCAAAGGACGAGCTCAGCCTTTCAGAGCTGCACCTATTCTAAATTAATGAAGCATTAACCAAAGTCGCTGTTCACCAGTGAACAGTCCGGGGTAAGAGAGATCAAACTGAAGGAAAGGCCATTTCAGTGGGTAATTCTTATTTAAAACCAGCATCCAACACCGATAACTGCGCTGCCAGGTTACTTATGTGACACTAGGTGGTTACGTCTCCACATTTATCCCACACAACTGAGCTGAAATCCAAGCGCTGTGCGCCTTTCAAGTGTTCACGTTATATATTTTTAAGAATAAATATGAAAGCAGCTTCTGCCTTTACAGTCGCTGCCATCCACAAACATTTGCCACCTGCAAAAAAAAAGGAAGATTTCCCCTCATTCATACAGAGCCAGCCCAAGTTTTCAAGTGCTGACCCCAAAGCCTTCCGTTTAAAGTGACAAATCCAGGAACATTCACTTACCTGATGAACAAGAGATAAGAAAAACAGCGAACGCCAACTTAGTAGCAGCTCCCATTTTCCAATGCTGTTAAAACATTTAAGTGACTTTAAGTATCCAGTTTTCTGGGTCCTGCAAGCTGGAAAAATCTCCCTTCTTGCTGAACCGTTATAAAGCAATTTATAGCAACATTTCTGCAGCAGGTAGTGTTCATAAAACACTAAAAATCAGGTTTGTTTAGACACTGACGACCTCCCCGCGGCTCTTTCTAGAGAGAATCCGGGCTCAGGGAGGGATAAATATATTTGGAACCGTGTTTCAAAACACACGTGTCATTTGGCTTCTGTACAAACGGTGGCAAAATTCAATTCATAAAAGTAATGCTACGAATCCACTTAAAAAAAAAAAAAATTAAAAACCAAAACGAAATAAGTCAACGATTAAGCTGCTGAGCACGACGAAGTCTCTGAGTCTCCAAGTGTTTTCCACATCAGGCGCCGTGAAGGATCATCCCTCGTGGGTGCGAGTGTCGGGGGGTCGGATCGGGATCAGTCCAAGGCGATGTTTTCGTCCTGCCTCCCCACCTTCACACCCCGTGTAGTGTTTGGGAGAAAGGCAGCTCCATTCCAGTTCCAAACCTCGGGGCGAAGAGAGGAAGTTTTTTGTCAGTTTGCCGATGAAAAACTACCTTAAAAACCAGCCACCAGCTACACGTGGGTTTTCTTCAATAAATGCTGAGGGATTTAGCGTAGCCCAGGAGGGGGAAAGGGGGGAAACAACAGTCTGGGAACAAACAAACCTTCGGGCTTCCCGGGAAGTGGCAAATCTCTAGTCCTTGGCCAGGCAGCGAGAGCAGCGCATCCCCCCCGTCTTCGCCGCCCTTCTCCAGCACCAGCACTCCCGAATCCCAGCAAGATTTCCAATTCTTCTAGGAGATTTCCATCCCCTCCCCCCGCGAGAGGCTATATTTGGTATTTAAACACACAAGAGCGGCTGGGGAGGGNGTGTGAGGCTGGGGGCGCTGCCACTGGGGTCAAATGTTGGCCTGGTCCTCCGCCTCATCCCCTCCCCAGCCTGAAAACGTCCCTGAAAATGTCCTGCAGGTAGTCCAGGTGAGAGCCACGGCTGTGGTGGTCGCTGCTGTGGGCACGTCGCTTAGGAGCATCGCTGCTGCCACAGCACAGAATCAGAGTCACAGGATGGTTTGGGTTNCAGGCGCTGGGGAGGAGGGTGGTATATTCTTTGTGGCAAATCCTTGCTGAGTGCCGTGCTTCCAGGAGAACCGGGCTTCTTTGGAAGGGAGGCGGCTGTGCCTGGCGGCGGGCTGGGGCTGGATGGATCCAGGCTCCTCTCGCTCCTCACGGGTCCTGGATGGATCCACGCTCCTCTCCCTCCTCACCGACACATCTCCTCCTCGCCGCCCCGCCGCTGCTCACACGGAGACTCCACAAAAATCCACCCCTCCGAGCTCGATCCAGTTCTTGCCCTTTTTTTTTTTTTTTTTTTTCTCCTTTTTTTTTTTTTTCCCCTTGGCGCGGCGACNTCCTCCTAGGAGCGAGCAGCAGGAGACGGCAGGGGCGGGGAGGCAGAGCCTTCTCCCCGCGCCTCCCACACGGCGGAGCGGGGAGCGATCCCCTCGTCACCCTCTCCCCTAACTCTGACCCCGGCTCAACTCTCCGGTCTCCCGGGCGGTGGAGGCAGCGCGGCTCAGCCCAACTTTGTCCCTCCAGCAGTGCAGCTTAGGGGCTGGCGAGGCGAAAAGGCCGAGCCGGGGGATTCTCTCCGGGCGGCGGCGGCCGTGCCTAGAGCCCACCGAGTGTCGCTGGCAGCGCGGAACAGCCCTCGGTGCCCTGCTGCCGCTGCTCCCCCGTGGTAATCTCATATCTACCCATTCACCCGTGTGGCGTGTGGAGAACCGGCCCAAGATGGCGGCGCCCGGGCGATTGTTTTTGTTTCCTCTCCGCCTCCCCCTCCTTCCCCACGGCCGCGGCGGCCGCCCCCGATTGACAGCCTCGCCACCCAATCACGACGCGCGGTTTGGCGCTTAGCCCCGCCCACCCCCGCTCGCCCCGCCTANACGTGAAAGCTCATCTATTCCAGTCCCTGCCACGGGCAGGGACACCTTCCACTATCCCAGCTTGCTCCAAGCCCCGTCCAACCTGGCCTTGGACATTCCAGGGATCCAGGGGCAGCCACAGCTTCTCTGGGCACCCTGTGCCAGGGCCTCCCCACCCTCACAGGGAACAATTCCTTCCCAGTATCCCATCTAATCAGAATCTGCCCTCTTAAATTTGAACCTATTCCCCCTTCCCCTGTCACTCTATGCTGTTCTCTCCGTGTTTCTGGTGGGCTCCACCAGGTACTGGAAGGCACCCAGAGTGTGTTTATGGCCTCGGCTCCAGGTGAGATGCTCCATTAGCAGGTGGCTGTACCTGCCCAGCGTGTTGTGTCCAGGTAATTAATTGGTTCGGCTCCTTCACGAGTTAGGTGTCACTCCTTACAGCTTTTTTTTTTTTAAATGGATGCCATAAAATACATCTCTGGTCTCCGGATAAAAAGGAAGACATGGCTCTTAGATCTGGAGATCCATGTGGGAAAGTATCAGGCCTTTGTGCTGGCCTTTAATTTCTATACTCTATAAAGAGCTGTAATTGCACAAGCAACAGGTACCAAGTTCTCTGAGAACTGGTTATGCTGTTCACCAACCCCAGATAGGTATTAAATGATTCCAGATTCCTTCTCAAACTGTTTGATGGCATGGACTAAGGGGTTTTTTTGGGAGGATGTGAATACTTGGTGGTACTAGGCTGGAAGGAAAATTATCTACATTTCACATATATGAATATACAGCCAAGTCAAGGCTTAGCAACATTGCCAAGCTCTGCTAACTTACAGAGCAGTAACTAGACCTGGTGATCCACCAAGATCCAAGAAATGGATCTATTTCAGTTTTTTCACATCAAGTTATCTGCTTGAGTTCTTAATCAGACATCCTTGGTGTTTCTCTGTCATGTCCCAACACTTCCCAACATTAAAATCATCCAGTGACCATATTTTTTTTTCATGATCTGAAACATCCCAAACACAAAATAAGATGTCAGGGCTTGTGCACATCTAGAAGCATCAAGACATGTGGCAACACCTTTTATGCCATCTTTTATCCAAGTATTTCAGAATGATTTACAAGCGTTAATTAATGTTAAGTGTTACAACACTCCTACTTAATCTGTAGTTTTTAATATTCTTCAATAGCAGAATATTTAAACGTGACCTGTTCTGCAGGTTGTGTTTTCACTTGGCTCAGCTTCTCCAGAACGCTGGTCATGTTGCCACATGAGTAGGAAATTATAGCTAAAAATATTGCTGGTGTGTGTGTGAATATGTATTTATATATGTACTTCCCATTGCAGGAATTTGCCTTGGTTGTCGGGGGGTTTTTTCTTGCCTAAAGAATGTAAATTATGGTCCATATTTGTACTTTACCAATTGTTTTTGATAAAAATAGAATAAATGTCACCTCTATGAGAGAATCTGCGTGGATGTCACAGTAAGGAGGTGTCTCTTACCCAAGGAGCTCATTATCCTTAGGCAGGGGTTGGTTTTTGCTTGCAGGATTCCTCTGGCAGAGCAAATCCTTCTGGCCATCCAGGAAATATTACAAACACAGTCATTCTGCAGGGTTACTCTTGCCAATCACCTGTTTATCCACACCACGGGGATCACGAGTGGAGCTTATTCCTCCCTTTTCCTTCCCACTCTGGCCAGGGGTCTGGGAATTAGGGTGAGTAGTGATGGCTGGGAGCAGAGAGCTCTCCCTACCTGCATTGGGGATTTGCTCCCATTTAATTACATGACAAAAAAAAAGAAGAAAAAAAAAAAAAGAGTAGTTTGGTGTAGATATTGTACAGACCTCAGGAGAAATTGCCAACCATTTTTATGAGGTACTTGATGCAAAATGCTTCAAGGGCTTTGGGCTAGGCTGTTGTTTTATTGCTAGTAAAAGGATGAGTTTTATCCCAAGCAGACACATTAAATGTCAGCACAGTTGCTGTCTCCTCTTCATTTTTAAATGTCTTTCTCATGTGAATTTTGGGGGTGTTTCCCTTTTTCACCTTTTGGCTCCTCATTTCTATTTTCCTTTCGCCTTAAACTCCAGATCTTTTTTTTCCCCCCCCTTCCAAGATCAATCTGTCTCTGCATTTTTAATGAATCATTTACTGTGACATATGAGCACTGAAGACACAGTGTCAGGGACTTAAACATCTGTGGAGAGCAGGAGGAGATGAAATGGATGTGATCTTAGCTTCAGTCTTTTGTTCATGTGGGATGGGACTTTGCCTAGAGGCAGCACAAATATAACTTTTCCTTCTAGGGAATAATGAGGAGAATTAAAACCCAGCAATGTCTCATTTTTCTCTCTGGAGCACTGCTAGGAATTGAGGATTTCAGCTGTGCCTTCACTATTCCCACTCTTAGCAGTGAATCAACACAAAACCCAACGCGGTAGGAGAGGAGGTTTTGTGCAGAACTCATTCAGAACACCTAGAGAAGCGTTTCTAAATGCAAAATGGGAACCATGGGCTTTGTAGTGACACCAACAGAGAGAATCCTTGTCATTATCTCTTTCATCTTGCCTTGTGGTCTAAGTCATTCCCCCTTTGAAACTCTGGAGGAAGAGAGGACCCCATTCAGGCACTGTCCTTACATAACCAAACCAAAAAGGGACCACAATGGCAGGAAATTAATCTCTCCCAGGGCTGCCCTCTTTACCAGCCAGCTTCACTTTCCTTTGGGAAAAAGTGCAAGTAGCGGATGACAGCCGAAATTATTTTATTTTAGAAAAGGTAAACAACTGCCCTAAAGTATTTTTTACTTTTGTATGCATGACTTACATGAAACTCATCGTATTCCAAAAGAGTTTTAATACAAAGTTTCAGTTCTGTTGCTGTGGACAGATAATAAAATTCCTACAATCTATTCATTATTTTGCACTTTTTACTCTGTTCCAAAACTCTTGAGATACATTACCGTTATATGGGTAGCACAGCTTGAAAACATGGGAAAATGAGGAATTAATTAACCTTTTAAATGCTGCTGATGAACTGAAATGAAATCCAAAGCTCACCTCTGCAATGCAATATAGGTGACTATCAAAATATTCTCCTTTAATGTTTTAAATCAAACTTATAAATTTTAGATGCAGTTGTTGAATCCGGTTGAGTATCCACAAATTCAAATCCGGGCTGAAATCACAGCCCTGTTTTGGTGTTGGGCTAAAGTGGGATCATTTTATCCACACGAGCAGTGACAGGATTTGGCCTGGATCATGCTCTGTAAAGCTGTTTTTGTAGTGAATTTGTGTGAGTAACAAATTCCCATCTCAGTTGAACACCTGGAGCCTGTAGACCCCACGCCACCAGGGATTTTTCCTTGCCTCAAGTTTAAAAAGAAAGATACAAAATATGACAGAAATTAACTTTGATACAAGCTTCATCAAGTTGTTTCCATAAAGGCTACGTTTAAACCCAGGATTTTTTTTCCTTTTTGACGTGTTATCCAGACTTTTGCTTCCTTAAAACACTCGTGCAGGGATTCCAAGCTACCTAACCTATTTTCCTGGAGGAGGCAAGGATGTTTCTTTCCAGGATTTGCAGTGTCTTGTCAGAAGAGATCATCCCACTGGAGCTTCCGGTTGCCTTCAGCCACTCCCTTGTCTCTTAGGGGCACTTGGTTGTGTCACAGGGTTTTATCACTGTGGCATTTATCAGCTATGATTTCATCCATATTTCACAGCAAAATTGCATTTTCTGGATAGTTTTCTCGAGTCCTCATTTGTACTGTAGGATCCTTTTTTTGGAATTGCCACAAAGGGCCCAAGCTGAATTCCTAAAATCCCAGTCTGTGCTATGAAAACGAGGTTCTCCAGGTCTGTGCAGAGATTTTCCCTCTCAGAATGCACCATAATTGATATCCTCAGTTATAAACTGACTCTGTGTTCATCATAGAATGCAAAAGTTCTGCAACATTGTCATGTTTTCAACGTTTTTTTTGAAGGATTCTTAAAATATGTGACAAGTGTTTGTTGTTTTTTTTTGCTACAGCGTCCTGACAGTGATAGCAGATTTTAAAGATCTTTTGCACTGCCTTTGAAAGGCTTTATACATATATTTGTTAATGAAGATTTAAATATTTTAGACTAAAAATTTGTAATTAAATAGTCATAAGAGGTAGTAGGAGTGTGAAGTGGCCGAGTGAGGAGAGATTTTCAGATCTCAAGAATGTTCAGTTGTGTGCTCTTTAGAATCATTGTGTCAGTATGACTTCTGGTTGTTTTGAAATACAAATACATGAATAGCTGGAATTACTTATGGTGTCATTCCAAATATCCTAGAAGCTTTCTGAAGAGTGGGATCAGGAGAGCTGCCTGATGCTTTGGTAATTTAAAACCTCGGTAAGGAGAACATTCCTGGAAATATTTTTTGGTTCAGATTGATGTCACGGTGCAGGTGAGTGCTGGGGAAGACAAATGAACGCCAGTTTTTGGTTCAGCAGATAATAATAAAGTTTCCTGCAGTATTGTTATAGAAGGAGAATGGGAAGTGGAATTCTGGAAGGTTCAGATGGATTAGAGGATACTGGGACTCAAATATTAGTTACTGGTTTTGCTAAAATGCCAAGAAGTTGCGGCTCCAGAACGTGACTAACTGCCTTCAGAAAGGGATGGTAACAGGGTGTTAAACAAGTGTTTATCACATCATCCATGGGTATTGCATTTGAAAATTTGCCATCGGGAATTTTACAAAAGGAAGGTGAAGGTCCATGGTAATGGACAAACCGCTAATGATTTTATGGTTTATTGTGGCTGATAACTGGAGAGTGTAAAATTAACCCTTACAAACACATGACACGGCACAAGCCCTTGTCCTGCTTCCAGAGGCAGCAGTTTTAGGCTAACAAAGCTTTTCTGCAAAGGAAAACGATTGGAATATGATTTGAGGCCCGTTTCCTTAAGAGAAATGTAGCTCCAGCTGTTCCTGCTGTTATCTGAGCCCTTTGTTAGAGGCAGTTTGTGGGAATGGAGCAGGAATCCCGGTGAAGTCACAGGTGTGACTCTGGGACAATGGCTGTGAATTGGTCTAAGTCAATGTGTTTTGGTTGCAGCCCATAATCGGTGATTTAGGGATTTCATAATTTCTGCACGGAATTTAAGTAGCATTAAAATAATCCTGCCAACAGCAGCTCAGGCACCCCTTTGTTCCTGTTCACTGTGACAGAAATAATACCTCTCCCCAAGTGCTGTAATTCCTGAAAATCTGGCACGTTACGGGTTTCATTGGGAAAAGTATGGAAGATTCCCAAATTTGACCTATTTCAGATTTTAAGAAGGACAGTGCAAGTTTCTAGGCTTGGAAGTCTCTCAGGGAACCCCTAATAGCTGCTCACTTCTTTTTCCATGAGGAGAATCCAGCCGGGATGTTTCTCTCTGGTGATTGAGCTCTGACAAGATGGATGGGCTGAGCCATTCCAGGGATTTCAAGTCCTGTAAATTCAAACCCAGAATCTTCTGCAACCAGCAGAACATCCCAGCCTCATTGTCCAGGCCACTGGGGAGCTAAATCCTGCTCCAGCTTCTGCTGCTGAATAGTTTTGGAGTTAATTCACTGCAAATTATTTTATAATAATTCCAATTCAGACATTTGAACAGATAATGTTAGTATCTGAGATGGCAAAATTCTGTTTACTCCCTAGAGTGACAAGTTTTTTCAGTTCAGGCTGTTTTAAAATGAACAAAATTTTATCATTTTTTTCCATTTACTTAGAAAGTTTTGTACACAGCATCAACCTTTCTGATAGAGAGGCTCATTTTTTTGGCCTTGAAATTCTTTAGGCAATGAAAATGTAATTCTAATTTTGTAGTGATACATAGTGCATGCACCCAGTTTTAGGAATATCAACTAATTAACTTTCATGAGACTGCAAGGGGAAAAGTATTTTTGTTTCCTGTGGAGAGTTAGGGAAGCTGAAGGACACACACATGGACACTGGAGTTTTTTACATACCTGCCCCTAAACAGGTTTGTTTTTTCTCAAAGTTCACCAGAGGTTTTCTCTTCCATTGAGGTGGAAGGCCACAAACACAGTTGTGAAAAACTCGGTTAATTTGTGTCCTAGAGCTGTCAGGATCTACGCTGAGGGAAAAGAAATGCTCCAGCACTTGAGCAGCTATTTGGAAGTGGGAAAGTGGGTGCCAGAGTGTCTGGCAGTTCAATATCAAGGTGGATTAAGAGCATTAAGGGAGCTTAAACAGCTCCCAGGAGAGACATTCCCATGGGTTTGAAGGCTTATTCCTCTGGAGCAGTTGCTTGGCTGCAATTTGGGTTGAAAGATCAGGTTTTCTTCTCCTGGAATCGTGCATGGCACTATTCAGTTTGACCTTTTTTTTTTTTTTTTTTTTAAGGA
>VZTG01001225.1:174449-197878 GCA_013397845.1 Melanocharis versteri
TTAAGGGTGCTCCAAATTTGGCTGCTCACGTCCTGCTGAGTTTTCAGATTTGGGAAAGCTCAGACAACACCCCTTGCCAAGTTTAATGGACATTGCTGTGGCAGTTCTCAGGCTAAGGCAAGTGAAAGGAAACAGGCAGATTTTTCCTTTTTTGATTAATATTTTTATTTTAATGACCTGTTACAACCAATAGTCCCAATCTTTGTTGGTTTCCAAGTTTTATTATCATTAAAATATGAGGCAATTCCCTGAGCCATGTGTGTTTTGTGCTGCTGGAGGGGAGCACTAAGATGTGGCTGGATGTTCCACCCATACTATCTGGCATTATCTGGAAGAATCCTATCTGTAGTGAAGATTTATTACCAAATATTTAACAAACAAGCTTCAAAATATCGAAATTACCTTTTTAAAAACTATTATTTTAAAATCATAGCACGCTGTTATCTATAAAAGCTATCATCTGAGAAAAACTCAGTGCACAATATCTAACATATGTCTGTCACATGTTAACAGGTGATTTTTCTTCTACATTATTGGTTTATTTAGATTCTACCTGAGATTTGTACCAGATAAAGATGTGCTTTTTTGATAAAGTTTTTTTTTTCAATATAACTAGAATGTAATTACAATCTTTTACATTATAAATAGCTTGAAATATTTGGAATAATACTTATGGTAGAACTTCTATGTCAATGTAGAAATGAAGATAAAGTGTTGAGACAGACTAGAAAATGTAGGATATACTGAGGGACTGAGCTTGGGCTTCCAGGTTAAAGCAACAAATACAGATCTGTACATGTCCAGTCCAACTTTTTGTGAAATTGTACAAAAACAGCAATCAGAGTGTCCATGGCTCATGTTGATATTACAATAAAATAGTAATGGAAAAATGGGAGTGTCGTTTCCAAATGGATTCTCTGGTGCTTCTGCTGTTCCCTCAGCTGGATTCTCTGCTACTTTTGGAGCATTACTGGAAATTTTAAGCAGAAAGGTTTCGAAGTGGCTGATGAAGAGAAGTGGCAGAGTCAGGCTGGAGGATCCTGTGATGGCAGCACAGGTTGGGCTGAGGGAGGTGGGGACAGTGCCCCAGGCGTGTCCCTGCTCCCTCCCAGGAGCTGCTCCCTGCATTCTGCTGAGCACATTTCCCATCCATCACCCTGTGATGCAACTGGCCTGGAAAGCAGAGTTTTGTCCTTGCTCCCGGAACAAGCAGTTACCTCGAAACTCAGATATTTTTCAAGCTGTTACAGCAATTTCTAAGCTCTCCTTTGTCAGGCCCCACTGCCAAACACATGGCCAGGCCATTTATATGCTTTAACTATTCCTGTGTTGTGGAATGGCATTTGTGGATTATTGGCAGTGTTAGGCTATAGCAGCTCTTCAGTTACACTCCTGCTGCACTTCCACAAACACTTTAAGCCAGCATAAGCCAGAGATGCTGCCCTGCCCTGCACAAATGTTCCTGCAGCTGCGCATTTAATTGATTGGGGAACTGATTTGGGTTAAAACCAGCCCGGCCAAGAAGCCAAAACCATCAGCTTTAAACTCCTTTCTGAACTCACCTCCTCCCCAGCCTCTCCAATATTTATGCTGGCTTGAAGGTCTGCACCTTCCCGAGGCCGAGACCACAACAAGTGTGTGAAGAAAACCAGGAGCTGCTTTTCTGTTGCAAGGGCCGGTTTTTAAAGGTCTTGAGGAATTGCAGTTTAAACTTGTTAAACAGCCAGATATTCTACAAGAGGATTAATGATCATATTTTTATGCCCTGACCCCCAAGGCACACCTTGGAGACAACCCAGGGTGTGACCCTGGACTAATTTTGTCTCTATCACCTGCCTGCTTTTAACCAATTTTCTCTTAAAAACATCGAGTTGTATCTTCTGTGATCCAAACTGTCTCTAAGCAAAACACGTTCCCACACCCTGTAAAATATTTTTCTATCCTCTCACAGCAGATACTTTCTGTATTAGGTAGTTTCAGTCAGTATTTATGCAACAAAACAATGGAAGGAAAATACAGGAGCTGGGTGACTTGTCAATGTTAAAATCTGTCACTCGGAGCAGCTCATTTTCTCCAAAACTCTGCTAAAATAATCTGTGGGTTTCACAAGTGGTTTATCCTTGGATTACAAGGATTTACAGAGGTTTGCTCATCCCAAATTACATTTATTCTGTTGTTGGACACAGAAGCACAGAACTTTCTTTACAGGGAACAGGCACTTTGTGGGCAGGAGAAGTGACTCTACACCCCTGGCTGATGGGTTGGTTTGTGGGGCTTTTTAAACATTTGGTCAAAGATGGAGACATTATTCAGAGTTACACTGAGTAAAACATCACCTCTGCACCTGCAAGGACACCACCAAACCCTCCATTCCCTAGCTAATATTGCAGAATTAACTCTGCACCCTGCCAAGCAAAATTCAGGTGTGGAGTTTGCCTCGTGTCATTTAGAAGACATGGGAAAGATAAAGGACTAATTATAGAGGTCGGCTGCCAAATCTGTCTAAACTGGAAGTTTCCTCGTCTTCTCAACAGTAACTAGGACACTGTGTTACAAAAATAATCTCACGAAATTCCATGGTGGAACGGCAGGCAGCTCTTGCCAGGTGTCCTGGGTTCTGGCTGTTTGTGTGGCAGTCGCTGAGTTATCCCTAATTTCACCTCAGCTTTGAACAACCAAACAGATTTTGAGGTTTTCTCAAATATTCTGTCACTGTAATGGAGTAGAGGATGAGCAGGAGTGGAAAGATTTTAATCTTATAAAATCACGGAATTGTTTATGTTGGAAAAACCCTCCAAGGCCATCAAGTCCAGCAGTGCCAAGGCCACCACTGCCCCATGTCCCCAGGTGCCACATCCACACAGCTCTTAAATCCCTCCAGGGATGAGGACTCTACCACAGCCTGCAAACGTTGGAAATAAAGATTCCTTGAACTGTGTGAATTTCCAATTCATTCTGACTATTCAAGAGTTCTGGCTTTTCTTTCAGGAAGCGTTTGCAACCTAAGTGTTGCTTTTGGTTATAAGAGCCAAGAAAATCACTGACCAATCTACAGGTTTAAGTTCTTAAAAATAAAGTTAAAAAATAATAAAAAAGAAAAATTAAGGGTTTTTCTAAAATGACCTGGAAGGCTGCTGCAGAAAAAGCAGTTCAGTAGACTTTGAGATAATACAGATTAATAGTCTTTTTATTTCTTAGCCCCCTGTAATTGTCTCTGGTCTCTCCTCCACTTTACAGCATCTGTGTTATTTTCCTTAAAAATGTGAACTGGGATCTTTAAGTAAGAGGAAGGTAAATCCATTGACTGTCCCAGCAAAATAGTTAAACTGTTCCTTCAAAGAAGTTAGAAAAGTGAAGTGAAAATTTTAAATCTGATAGATTGAAATTCAAATTTTTGATATTTCCACTTAAAGGAAATTTCTTAAAAACGAAAGTTAAATCCAGATGAATTTCAATTATTTTCTAGTCTAAAAATGTGCAGTAGTATGGAAATTCACCGAGCTCCAGTTTAGAATCCCTTTAAAGCACAAGGAATGATTACTATCTTTAAAGCAAAGGCGGAGAGGTTTTATTTTAACTCACGTGAAGTTGTATGAAACAAACCCTGTGTGATTAAATTATTTTAGGATGGAATTCTTAATGATCAGAAACTACACTTTTAATAAGTTACGACAACCTGAGTGAGGTGAAATGTTTACAAATAACAGGTTGGGGAAAATGCAGGAGCTCTCTCAGAGTGCAGAGGGTTCTGGGGGTTAGGTTGGGATTCAAGAGGTGCTTGGGAACCATCCTTGGAAGGAAATGCTGATCCAAGTTTGCTGCTTGGAGCTCAGGATTTTTCAACAGGAGACTTGGCACTGGATGTGCTCGAGCTGCTCTTAACAGTTTAATTAATGCTGTGTTATGTATGCACAGTTTTTTTAGCATCTCCTATTTGGAAACACTGCTTGATATATAGAAATAAAAAGTGTGCACACTCCCTAAGTGATGCACGTTGTTGTGGCTGTGAACTCTGTACGTTTGTAATGTTAAATTTGTCAAAGTTAATGTGTTGAAAAGTAACAAGTTACTTAAGTTAGTTAAATGTCTCTTTCTAGAGGAAAATTACCATAATGGTTACTTTTACTAAAATGCAATTACTGTCATTGTAACAATCAATCATATTTTCCTGGGGAAGGAACTTTCCTAATTCTGAAGGCATTAAAATGTAAGATTGCTCTGCTCAGTGTTCACAAGAGCTGCAGAGGCAAGAAACTTCTGAGAAGAATCAAGTTCCTCTCAGATGGTTTTCTTCCAGAGTGTTCCAAAATAGAAATTAACTTCTTAAATGAAACTGAGCCCAGTGACTTGTAAAACACCAACCAAAGCTTTAGAAATTCTGAAAGGCTTGAAAAATATTTGAAAAAGGTTTTGTTACAGCTGAGCTTAGTTTAAGCCTAAAGCAACAAATTCCCGTCTGCATTTCCCACTTGACTGCCAGAACCTGGGAAGTTCTACACAGAAACCTGGAAAAGAGACCTTAAAGCTCATCCCATCCCATCCCATCCCATCCCATCCCATCCCATCCCATTTCCTGCCAGGTGCAGGGACAGCTTCCACAGGATGCTCCAAACCCCATCCAACCTGGCCTGGGATATGGGACAGAAATGAGTTCTTAAAATATTCAACTCCATTTTCATGGCTGTTTTTATAGGAAGTTTCTCCCTTGCACAAAATTCTTTAACTGCTCTGTGTAGGCAGAAGATGCATTCTTAAATTCTCGCAGATGAGAAATAATTTTCAGATCTCCTAAAAAGAACTGAATTATTTTTCAGGCAGTTTTTGTCACATAGAAATATGACTTGAACTCTACACCCATCACTCAAAGCACAATTAATAATCTCATGAAAGTTTTGAAGCTTAGCTGATTTTTTTCTAGGATAGTGAACTTAAAAGGATTTTTATAATTTCATTTTTTGTGTTTATCTCTATATGGAAACAAAAATAGCATCTCCATTGCAAAACAACTGCTAGAACATGCACCATAAGTGTTTTCACACTTTGAGATTCATGTTCATATATGATTCTGCTGTGGTAAATGGATTGGGATAAACACATTCATTCCACACATCCCCAGCTTTTGTTGGGCTTATGTTAAGTTTATTTTGCAAAGAGTGATGAAGGTTTCAGTGAGGATAGCCAGGCATTGATAATACTGATATTCAGGCAATTTTCTGTTTGAAATATGAATCTTATTCTAATTTCACTGGTTGTAGTCAGTTGAGTTAGTGCTGTAAATGTATTTTTAGTATTTCAGTGCATGCTTTTTGAACCCTCCAATACAAGAGAGCAATACAGTACCTGTGATTTAAGCCACAGGATTGTCTTATAAGTTCATTAAGGTATTGGAATTTTCATTAAAATATATGGTTTGGGTTTAAAATTTATTCTTTTATATGTAAAAGTTTTGTTGGATTTTGGAGACATACTCACTAAATAACATCCTTCGACAAAATTCTCTTTTCCTAAAAATTCCTTTACTTAATGTCTCACTGTTACAGATCACAGGGTGGTGTGAAATACCTGAAAATTTGAACAAATGCCAAATTCCAAGCTCATTGAAAGACTTTTTACTAGATTAGGACATAAATACCCTTGTGCACACTCCTGTTTATCAAACTCTTCTTGCTATTGAATGGCTCTCTCCTTTATACATTTCTATTAAGCATTTTTAGATTCATATATAATTTTCTTTAATAACCTCCCCCAAGCTGTCCTGTTAAGATCACATTTTATGGTTTCTCCCTTGCAATCCATTGCTGGAATCAATAATTCCTGCCCTGATACAATCACAGAAGTGATAATATTGTCCTTATGGTGGAAAATGGAGGTTAATACAAACGATGCTCTAATTAGAATTCCAAGCCTGGTTGGCACAGGGTTGATTTCCTTGGCTCCCAGCCTAATCTCGTTACGTTGTTTTTAACTATGAAGAGAGTGGGTTTAAAGATCTCCAGCAGTGCAAATGAGATGAGGGAGTTGTAAAGAGCTTAAAGAATCACAAAAGTGTAACTCCTCCAAAACAAACCATGCCATGAGCACGGGGTGGGGGGGAAACTTTGCCTGAACATCCCTCAGTGGGATGAGGACACTCCCAAAAACCAAATTCTTAATTGTTTCTAATTGTTGTAAATAAATCTTGTGGAGTCTTGTAGTGCTGTACACGTGGGACTGCTCTCTAATTGCACGGTAGGCCAGAGGTGTAAACCATTAATAACACGGTACATTTTTATTTGTAAAGGGGTAATTATATTCTAAATGCTCAAGAATCCATTTTGACAAATCTATGTAACTTTATTATTGTGCAGCCTCTGCTTTGTAAGGCTCTTTAGAGCACTAATTTCCACGAGTTTCAAGACATTTGTATCAAAATTATTGATATATTTGACTGCTGACAGAGGGGATTAAGACATTTTAATCTTTGTTTCCTTGTTTTATTTGAGAAATAGTTATGCTGCCCCAATATACAATAAAAATGTATGTTAAATATAAAATAAAAAAAGTATGTTAAATATAAAATAAAATATAAATATAAAATAAAACAGAGGGAAGAAATCTTAACAATAACCCTCCTGATTTTATGAAATCCTGTTCATGTCTTCCTTGAATAACAGAAATTTTGGTTTTGTGAGCTACCAATTTCTACATAATCATGTTAAGGTGTGTAAAATGTGGAAGTCATCAGAATTTTAAAATATTTTTTCCTCTGGTTATAATGTTGGTTTTTTTCTTTAATTTACATGTGATTAATTTCATGTACATATAGACACATACATTGCATATACACAAAGTAATTTTATTTTTATTTTTCCCTTTTTTCCTTTAAGAATTATCTCCATTAATGGCTCAACTCCACTTCCAATCATTTCTCTTGATAAGAATGAAGGCCAGTGCTAAACCCAGTTTTACTTTTCTCTGAATGAAAAACCATCTGTGGAGTTGAAAAGCAGAACATTTCTACAGGCAGACTTTTCTTTTGTGTGGGAAAATAACACAAAATATTTGAATCAGTTCTGTTCACATCTTCAGGAGTTTGGGTGAGATTTTTTTATTCAAGTCCTTGACTTTTCATCTTGGAGGATCTTCAAGGGGGAGCACATTCAGTGTGTTGGTAAACATATTCTTCCTAAATTTTTTCATTTTCTTGCAATTATTTTCACTTTCAACAGTGATTCTTTGGGATTCTTTGGGTCTCCTGATCCAACTGGCACTGAGTGGATTTAAGGTGATTCTGTCCAAATTCAGGAACTGATGAAATTTGAATTTATGACCAAACAAGACCATCCCATAATTTATAATTTGGCAGATTTCCCTGGAGTATTTCTTTATCCCTTTGTGGGAAGGATCAAGTTTCTTCCTGGGTAGGTTTCCAGCAGGAGAAGTAAATCTTTGTCGGTGAGAGGGGCTGCATTTCCTGGGAATTCCCTGTGGATTTCGAGCCCATCCAGCGGAGCAAGGCGCCGTGAAGCAGGAGTATCCAGGAGGAGGAAAAGTAGGTCAGTGGAAAAGATCCCTGAGACTGCTCAAGGAGGAGAATTGTGATTTCAGACCTGATCACTTCACACTGGATAACCTTGGGAAGGAAAGTAAGCCAGGCAGGGTAAAAATACCTCTGCTGGTATGTTCAGCTCAGGAGCAGACAGGAATATTCCCAGGAGCCACGAGAAACGGACTGAGCTGCTCAAATCCCAAACTTACTTTGAAACAGCACAATCACCCTCTCTGCTCTCCATTGTTTAGTGAAGATAATAGTAGAATCTATTTTCCAACTGACTCATTTTGGCAATTAGGAACTACTTTCTGCTGAAATTCCTGTTTTTTTCCATAAGGAGAGGCTGGAGTTGCTGCTGCTCCCGTTATCCAGAGAGGACAGAGCCTGCTCTGTGTGTTCCTGCTGTGTCCATCCCTTTCCTCTCTCAAAACACTGAGTTTTTCTCTGCCTGCCTTTCTACCTTTTCCTCCTGTCACTCCAACAGTTTATTTTAAACTTTAATTTATACGGAGCTCCTGCTTTCTCTATCAATATCACATCATTATTCTTACCTGATTCTCTTGATAATTTGTTTGCACTGGAATTCTTGGCAGTGAACTAAGAATTTCATTGTCTACCTACTCTCTTTTCTCTTGGAGAGTATAATAGAGTGGGAGGGAGAAGCCTCATGGTAATATTTTTATATTTGAAATGTAGCCACACTTTATATGCTCCTACACATGGTGCTACTTATAGCTAATGAAACAAGTCTCATCTTGTGGTCTAGAGCTTTTCTATTTTGGACTATTTTGTGCTAATTCTACTCATTTCAGCTCCCTCTGATTGATGCTGCTTCTCTTCTCCTCGTCTGCCTCTGTGGGATTATTTAGGAAGGGACTATTAGCGCTGCCTGGGAAGCACAGCAATCATCCTCACCCCAAAAAATGAGGAAGAGCAAGTGGAATTAATGGGATGGGGCCACAGCTGGGGCCATTCAGTATCCCTTGGGATTGACATGGAGGAGAACGGATCCTTTGGAAGCACAGAGTGATGCACCCAGCAGGTTCTGGGACATGGGGACACAGAACTTCCCATACTGGGAGGCTTTTGCAGCCTCAAAGTTCCCACAGTCTTTCCTGTGATAAATCCAGTAGCACAACTGCATCTGGTTCAAAGTCAATGGGAATTTGAGGAGAAGAAAATCCACCGTATCTGCTGATCAATTGCTAATTTAATATTATAATGCAATTTTTTGTTCTGCATCTTTATAAGCCACTTCAAGTAAACGATGATAGCATACATAGCAAGTAAATAGAATTTAAAAATAGGTTATCATTGGCAGAACTGATTATTTTTTATCCCTGTGTCTTGTATAAAAGAAAAAAGATACTTTTACAAGACACCTTGTTTAGTATAAAATAAAGATTTTTTAATGGCACATCATCCTTTTTCACATCCCTCATCTCCTGCCTAAGAGATTGTTTGTTCTGCTGGGAAAACTCTGTTTTGAAATAGGTTTACTCTACACTTTCCTTCTTCCAGAAAATCTTTCAGCCTATTTTTAGCTTGCTTGGATTTCAAAGCAAACTGGGAGTGCATTGATAACGTTTAAGGATTCCACCTCACCTGAATTCAGAAGACACAGCAACAGAAACCTGCTGTGCTCCTTATCTCAGGCAATTTTGATAGAAAACACAGTGTCCTGTGATCCACACAGATATTGGCAAATCAACTCCAAATCCAGAGGTCTAATTACAAAGTAATTTATTGGGAACAGTCAGGGAAGCATTTAAAAACGCTCATTACAGGCCAAATAAAATATATTTGACTCAGCTGTTTTCAGCTGTGATTTCTGCTTAAAATGGGTGAATAGAAGAGGAAAGGAAAATTTCAATTCTGAAATATGTACTGCTGGTAGACAGAAATGCTCAGCTTAAATTTTTTTGCCATATCTTAATAATTACAGTCTTTTAGTCACATTAAAAATTTATTTAATGGTTGGGCAAGAGAAGATTTTGAAATTAATTTATGCTGGTTCATTTGAATCCCATTTCCTGATCACAAGTGCAAATTAATAAACTTTTATGATCAATTTTATTACTTAACTGACTCTACTATCTTGGAGACTTGTTAAATCCTGAAAATTGTTTCTGATAAACATGAAAATAAATAATGCTGGTGTCTAAATGTATTTACACTCATCAAACATCCTTCATGAGACCAGTTCCAGTAAAATTGAGTGACACTTGATGGTTTCTGTGGGAACACTTCAAATAGATCCTAGTCAAACGTTAGTAAACTTAGTACTGATTCCCTTATCTTTTTTTCTTGCTTATTTTTTTTACTAATTTCATTATTCTTTTCTTTTCATGATTGCATTATCATAAATAAATCTTAATTTCCTGTAACATATGTGCCAATCTGGAATAAATCCCTCTGTGCATTTTCAAAGTTTACTTCAGTTTATGAATTCGAATTGTTCAGGGATTTTTGAGTCTTTCATGTCTTGATTTAAAAACACCATTTTGTTTTTTTTCCAACTGTAAGAAAGCTCTTCTTTCTCAGCAGTTTTTCAAGAAAAACCTTCTTTGGAATGAAAAGAAATTCTAATGTTCTAATCTAACAAAAAAATGCCAGTTTTGGCCTTGAGTTATAAGAGAAGGACACATTAACAACTGAAAAACTCATGACAAAGCTTCACATAGAGTTTCTTAATGCAGGTCTGTCAAATGGCTGAGGTTCAAGTGAATTATTGACATATTGGAAGTGTATTGATTATCTGGGAACTTGGATCTTTGCGATAGGGATGAATCAGAGACCATTTACCTGGGCAGGTGTGTGCCAGAGAAGCTGTGACAGCTTTTAGGGAGAATAAAGGTGGGAGGCAGACACTTCCAGCCAGGCAGTGATCTTTGAAACCAGTCAGCCAGCTGAATCCCAAATTCATCTTATTCTAGGCTGTAATTTGGGCAATCTGAATCGTCACCCAGCACAGTTCCAGTGGAGTTTGCCCTGAGTGCTGCAGGATGGGCACTGGCCACGGTCAGTTCATCATTCCAGTGGGAATTGTTCTGCTCAGCACCTCACGCTAAAGACCCACTGTGCCTATTTTATTTTGCAGAGAGCCCCGGACACAGAGGATGTCTCCTGGCAGGCAGTGCCACGCTGGGCTGCCCAGATCCACTCCAGAGTCCTCTCCAGCCCCGACAGCAGCTGAATCATCCAGCTTGGGAAAGACCTCCACAGCATCGAGGCCAACCCGAGATCAACCCCCTTCTCAGCAAGTGCCATGTCCAGTCATCTCCTGGACATCCAGGGATGGGGACTCCCCCGCTTCCCAGCCCATCCTAGGGCCTGGCCAGCTTTCCCATGGCTGCTCTGGGATCCTGGTGTTTCTCTAGGGCTGGTTTGGGCTCCTCTGAGCAGCTGCACAGCGTTAAGGACCTGCCCTGCTCTCTGTGCCACACAAAAACAGGACCCCATCAGAGTCTGGGGTGTCTCTGAGCTGCACTCTGTGGTTTGGGGTAAATAAAAGTATGGAAGGGCAGATCCAATGGGTTTTGCTGGGAATGGTCAGTGCCAGGTCCAGGAAACCTTTGTGAAACACAGCCCAGTTCAGAGTTCTCCTGTTAACTTCAGTTATCTCTGCTCTCCTTTCTGAGCAAAACACATTCAGCACTGAAATGAAGCAGCATTTTGGATGTTTATAACTTGTTTAGCAAATCAATTTACAATTCCCAATTTCCCTGCTTGGCCCTGCTGTTCTCTCCAGAGGTATTGGGATCCCTGGAGTCAGGAGGTGGCAAATCCATTAGTTCTGCTTTTCCTGGGGCACAGCTGTTCCAGCTTGCTGCTTTTTGCCTGTCTGAGACCTCCTCAGGCCCAGGGGCTGATTTACTGCCCCACGTGCTCCCTGTGGTATTTCTCCACTGGGAATTTGTACCCGGAGTGAGGCCCTCCCACAGCTCAGCATTTACCTGTCTGGAGCTGCTGCTTTTCCCCAATTACAGAAAAGGGCAGCATCCTTCTCATGTGTGAGAGAGAATCTTTTTATAACTTTCTACAACATAAAAAGTCTTTTTATAACTTAGACTTTTCTATGAGAGGCCTTTGGACCAACACATCACATGACAGTGCTGTTAAGTCACTTGTGAGTGTTGCTTTTTCCCTTTATTTATGAAAGAGACAACTTTTAACCGTGTTTTCAGCTGTGATTGTAATTTGCTTTTTAACTGTAACTCAGATTTTCAGCAAAGCTGTGGTTTATTTAAACCAGCCCCGTGGTCTTGCAAAGCTCAGACAGTAACTTGAGATGTCACAGTGAGCACACACAGTGATCAAAATTATGGAGCAACTGCTCTGTGAGGAGAGATTGAATTCTTTAGGATTTTTCCACTCTGCGATGAGAACACGAAATGCAGAGTTATGGAGGGAGCCTCTGAATTCATGAATAGTGTGGGAAAGGTGCACAGAACATCATTTTTCATCCTTTTTCATATACAAGAAACAGGCAGTATGCAAACGTGGAGTGTTCTTAAATAGCACGGAATTAAATTTTGGAATGCGCTGCCGCAAGAGATTGCGGAGGCCAAAAGCATGAATAGATTTTTAAATCACCATCAGTGGCTATTGAAGTGAAACAAAAACCCTAAAAACACACACAAAACCACTGCTCAGGCTACAGACTCCTGTTCAGGAAGATCCTAAAGGGCTGATTGCAGGAGCTGGAGGTGTTACGGGCCTTGGTGACACCCCGAGCCAGGAGAATGTGGTGATGAACATTATTCAGCCCCAATTAGGGATTTTGTCAGGGCCATATTCACTTTGTGGTTTCTCTTTAGACCTATTTAAAACATTGAATTTCGTTGATATCAGTCCACAGTGCAAAAAGTCTACCTTGGTCTTCAGCTCAGGGGTTTTATTCTCATTTTAAGCCATTCTTTGCCTACTTAAAAGTATCCAAAGGGAAATGACCCCAAAGCAGCAGCAGAACTGGGAGAGTTCAGAGATCACAAACAACACTGCAGAATTCATCCCGTGGTTTCCTTCTCACAGTTCCACGTTATCCTGGGAGGGAATGCCACGACAGGGGCTCACACCTCTGATTTTCCTGTTTTCTTATGGATTGCACTTCCCTGTCCATGACACCAGGCGTGGAGAAACCCCCCTTGATGGAATTTGCCAACAGGTTGAGCAGTGAAATCCACACTTCAACTGGACTCCCCCAGCACTGCTGCCAAAAATAACAGAGATAACAGGTGTGGGGAGAGCTGGGATGTAGAGCCAAATGTTCCACAGGCATCCTTTGTTTTTGCAGTAAGAGGGAGCGTTTCCATGCAATTCCAGCCCTGGAACACTCGTGGTGCTGGAAATGACTTGTCCAGGCCTTTTCATCCCAAGAGTTTTCCCAATTGTGCAAACCCTGACTCACTCTGGGGATGCTGAAGTTCACCACCTTTGGCACTGGGAGCAGAGGTTGGGTAACAGCTCAAGCTCAGGTTCTGCTGTCCTTGAAATTATGGGGGAATTCATTCTCTCCATCCATTCATGCTGAAATCTGCCATTGCTTGACTGAGTTTAGTAATCCATAAGCTCTCTACAACCCCCAGTTATTAACAATTATACAAAAATTTCCAGTGTTTGTTTAAAATTTGTGGTAAATTTAGTATTTTTCTGTTGGTTTATGCCCTTCTGTTGCTGACACGAACATCCTTCAGGATCCATGCTGGGGATGGATTGACAGAAACATTTGCTGGGTGTTTGTATTTGCACTGATTTCCTTCTGGTGTCTGTAGGTTAAGGGGGGTGGCTGAACTCGTGTTTGCTGTGTCCACACACTCCATCACATGTGTTTCACAAGACTTCTCCATTTTTTGGGATATTAAAAAGAATGATGAAAGATTTGTGCCTCCAGAAATCCTATAAATCAGGATTAAAATCCCTGCTTTTGAGGAGAGTTTTTGATCTATCCCTAGGCTTATGCTGCAGCTTTTGCTGCCAATCTGAATTCTATGAAAAACCTGCTTTTTTCATACAGTATTACATCAAATTATTTGCCATAAAATGTCCTTTCTTTGCTTATAGGTAAGAAATTAAGTCTCATTATTCTAAAACTTAAGCAAATAGAATAGTGGCCCCCTGTCTTTCTCACAAGCTCTCGAAATGGGAAGTTTTTTTGCTCCATGGAGAAAAGATTCCAAAGGCTGCTGCAGGAATGTTGCAGTAGATTCTATGCCCTGCTAAGTGATTTTTGGCTGCTGTGTCTGAATAATCAATCCAGGTCCATTGATATGATTTTGAATTAAGAGGTGGGAGATCTGAATTTCCATTTTCCTGCCTGTCCATGTTTTTTGTTACTTCCAAACATCTTAGCACAGGAACTTCTATGTCTGCTGGCAGTGCTCACTCCTTGGGGGTTTGCTCCCTGTAGTACCTTACTAATCAGAGTGAGATCCCAGTTTAGCCCTCCTCTTTTATCATTTTACAACAAATATTGTCATACCTGACAAGTGAATTATCAAAATTTATCAACTTTCAAGTTGTTACATTTAAAAATCTCATCTTAAATACCACAAATCACAAAACCACACTTGTAGCAGTATAAAAAAATTCTATGGCACTTTTGCTCCTGAGGAAGGGCTTTGGGCCCCAAAATCTGTCTCTTTTGTCTGAATTACATCACTTGATGTAACATATATTTCCTTCCTTGTAAATTCTGTCCAGCTTTTTTGAATGAGGAATTTAAGTTCACTAAAATTGATAATTACTAGATACAGAATGAAAATAGCTAAACAGGAAAATGCCTTCAAATCACTGAGGGTCAGCATGTTTGTTATGAATTATTATTTAATAATATAAATATTCTGGATTATATATAAGGGTTAAGAAGAGAAAATTATGTCAAGAGATGTCTTTTGATATAAGAAAATCAAAGTCCACAACATCAGTTTTGTGTTTCTGAAGCAATTTTTTCCCAAAATAATTTTTTTCCAAAGGTAGCAAGTGACAAGACAAGAGGAAATGGCCTCAAGTTGTGTCAGGGGAGATTTAGATTGAATATTAGGAAAAATTCCTTCATGAAAGGGTTGTAAAACATTGGAACAGTTCAGGGGAGTGGTGGAGCCCCCATCCCTGGAAGTGTTCAGAAAACATGTGGATGTGGCTCTTGAGGACATGGATTGTGGTGATGGGTGGATTTGATCTCACAGGTGTTCCCCAACCTTAACAATTCCATGATTCCACCTCAGAGCCCACCTGGGTCAGAGTTCCAGTGGGATTCACCTCGACAGAGAACAGAGGTGTTCCTTTCCTGCCTCCATCCCACTGAGCTCCAGCAATCCCTCTTCAATAGTTCCCAGCACAGGTACGAATTAAACACTTCACAGTTTGCAGTTTTTGTACTGAAATGTAGCTGGGGAATGCAGGAATTCAGTGAAAAATGTATTCTGGTGATGTATTGAAATGACAAATGGGTGTGTATGGGGCACACTGGGGAACTACAGCCAGACTGAACTGCAGCCAGAGCTGCTTTTTTGCCATTTTTAAAACCTTTTAGTGGTTTCATACAATGATTTCCAGGTCAGACTGTTGGAGGTGCTCCTGTGAGATCCCTGAACCATTGCAATGATCTCCAGATTTTGGGAGGTGCTCCTGTGAGATCCTGAACCATTGCCATGATCTCCAGATTTTGGGAGGTGCTCCTATGGGATCCCTGAACCATCGCAATGATCTCCAGGTGAGATCATTGGAGGTGCTCCTGTGAGAGCCCTGAACCACTGCAATGATCTTCAGATTTTGGGAGGTGCTCCTATGGGATCCCTGAACCATCGCAATGATCTCCAGGTGAGATCATTGGAGGTGCTCCTGTGAGAGCCCTGAACCACTGCAATGATCTTCAGATTTTGGGAGGTGCTCCTATGGGATCCCTGAACCATCGCAATGATCTCCAGGTGAGATTTTGGGAGGTGCTCCTGCTCCTGGCAGCTCTCTGAACCCCTGAGTGCTGTAGCTGCTCCCTGTGGCACTGGGTCTCTCCAAAGCCATTCCCACAGCCCACACGTCCCTGCAGACAGCAAACCAACCCCCCGTGCATAGCTGGGGCCAAAATAGTCCCAATATTCTCTTTCCTGCTGCTCCAGTGGCTCTTGAAATGCAGGGTGAGATCATTGCAGCCTTTTGGGGTTTGGTGCCGTTTCCTATTTCTTTCGGGCTCTTTTTTAAGCCGGGCTGTCCTTACGGAGTCACTGCTGGGTGCTGTGTGTGCCCAGGGTCCCTGCAGGCATCCTGATAACCCTGCACAACATTTTTAGCTTTATGGGGGATCAGAAGGTTCAGCAGGGACTTGCTGACATTCTTGGGAAGAATCCAGTGCTGGGCTAAGAATGAAGAGTGGCAGAAAGCACTTCTTAATTAATCATCGACATGGGAATTAATGGTAGTGCAGTTTGTTTTATTTTTAATTCTCTTAGTTCACTATAAAGAAATCCTGTGAATTATTTTATTTTGCATCAGGTCAGGATCTAACCAGCTGAGGCTCAAGTAGAAATAGACTGGCAGGTCCCAATAAATATCTACTGGAAGAAATTTATTTACACTGCTGGATGCCTCATGTAGTAAACACTACACTTAGTAGTGTGTTAATAGCCTGTGAGTATGTTTTTATTTGCTATCATAAATCAACTTGTTGCAGTCCATTTCATATTTCAAATCCCACACCTTCATAATGATTCTTTACAAATCAAGAATTTTGGGGGATATAAGGTGCATTTTGTCATGTGAGGGTTCCAGCTGAATTTCCACGTCCTTGAGTCACAGATGCCTTTGTGTCATGAGATCTTTTATTAAAAAAAATATAGCACACTGTTCCTATGCCAAATATTCTTTTGGAAAGCTATTCTTGCTCCCACCCTCAATAGTAACAAGAAAATACTGCACTAGGAGTTATTTTTAAGTGGCTGGAAATAGCTTCCATATTATTTCGAGCCACTGATGTATAAAATCTTTGGAAGAAAGGAACAGCCACTTGTTTATTGCAGGTTGTTTGTTCCCATTTGCTCATTCTTCAATTTTAGAAAAGTGCCACGTGAACAAAAAATGCCACCCAAGATAATTTGTAAGCACCAGGCATTCTCAAGTACAAAAAAAATGATATGAATGAGAATCACTATTATTTTTCCCGTTTCTATTGGGATTAAACAAAACAACAAACCTTGGCATCCTTGATTCTTCCACGCTGGGATCTGTTAGAGCAGTTCTCAAAAACTTGGAAAATCAATCCCACAGAAAAATCTTTTCCCTCTCTTAACAGAAGGGAATGAGGATTTATGCACAATATATTGGGTTCATTCGTTAAGTTTTACAGGTGTATAAAATATTGTATCAGAAAAGGTTTTGTGCATTATAGAAATTCAGAATGTGGAGATTGTGTCAGACATTAAATAATTGGGGCTGAGTTTTCAGCTGTATCACCAGGGGTGTAACACAATTTTACAGCTGCAATACTTGTGCAGGAGTTTAAATGTGGTGCTTGCAGAAACTGAGAATTCCAGCAACACAGTTTATTTATTTTCAGTTCAGACACCTTAGATAGGTATAAATAATTAACAAAATTCAGAAGTAATTGGTATTTTCTACAACTTTATGTAGGTAGAGGTAGAACTTAACTAAATCCTCAGTATATTTCCAGTGTCACAGTCAGCTTATGACTTCAAAGACAACAGAATTTGTACCGTATGTGTCAGGAGTAGCTTGAGAATGTGTAAGATAACATCTTAAATGCACTCACACCGTGTATTTCACTTTTTAAAATTATATTCTTCAAAAGAGAACTTTTTGCTGGATGCTGTTACGCTCCTCATTTCGAGTGTAGGTGCTCCTAAAAGCATTAAAAATAAATGGTCAACTGCCTTTAGTAATGTTTGCTTGTGAATTTTAATGCATTTTATAGATACTTTCTATCTGTAATTAGCTCCACTGCCTATTCTATAGCCAGAATTAATTACCCCTACAATAACCAACAACGGAGTTTCTGGAATCACCCTGTACCTGCAACAGAAGCAAATGTGTGAGGATACACCCAGAATTCCCCTCTCCAACTGTTTATTTGATGGAGAACATTTTTTTCCTCACCAAACTGTGTCTAATCAGATCCTTGCAAAGCAATGCCACGCATGCAATGCCTGTCCCATAATTCTCCTTGGAGACAGTGCACAGCTGCTGCAGTGAGTATTAGCTGCTTCTTAGGCTTGGCCTTTTCTTTCGATAAAAATCCCAGATGGCCGAGGGTCTTTCACACCACCCTGGTAAATATGAGCCTGCTTCAGGTGGAGAGGTGATGTAAGTCCATATAATTCAGCTTTAAGTGCAAAAATCCCACACTGAGCTCGATTACTGCCTGTTTTTCTCCAGTCTCTCAACTGGCCAGACTTGATCCAACGGCAGGAGAGGCTGGAAACAGGAATTGTTGTGCCTTAGGAAGCATCCTGGAGCTGAACAAACAATGACAGCTCTGCAGGGAGAGCTGAGCCCTGGATGTGTTTGTCTCTTCCAGGGGAACTCTTCCAGCTTTGCTGCTGAGTCCCGGGAAGTGCTCGAGGCTCCTCCAAAGCTCCCACTCGTGCCCAGTTTGCCTCTGCAGTGCTGCTTTCCCTCTGCTCACATCCTCTGGCAGCCAGGGGAGACTTTCCAGCACTAGGGACTCCTCCTTTAGGAGGGGTTTGCTCTTTTTGGGGTGACAGCACATCCATACCAAACATCATCACGGGTACCTCAGATTCTAAATGAGCTCCTCTATTGAAAAAGGGTAATTAGGGACAGGAATTTGGTCAATATTCCCTTGCAGGCCTGTGCACCATGAATTGTCAAGGAATGACTGGATGTGGCACTCAGAGCTCTGGGCTGGGTGACAGAGTGGGGATTGTCACACTTTGGACTTAATGATCTTGGAGCTCTTTTCCAGTGATTCTGTGATTTTCTGTTGTGATGTGAGGACACGTCCCAATAAAAGGCTGGGATCTTACAGAACTCTTGCAGAACCCACAAGTTTCCATCAGTTTGTCCCCTGTGCTGCTGTCTCATTCCAGCTCAATCCCATCCATGCTGAGCAGGAGGATATGGAAACAGAACTCTGTGGTGACTCAGAACCAGAGGAATACAGGAAAGGGAAAAGGGATGGACACGAGCACAGAGCCTGTGATGGGGCTGGGACTGTTATTAGAATTAGTGCTGGTGGACACCAACTTTGGCTCTGGACAATCTGTTGAACTTTGAAATTATTGCAGAGAATTGGAGAATTTTCCAGCCCCAGGGGTTTGCTGAGAGCACTCAGTCCAGCTGACAGGGCAAGGCTGCACCTGCCATGGGTTTGCCAGGCTGTTGGAAGCACCACGTGCTGAACTCCACAATTTCTTCTACATGGCTTTTCCAGGCCAAAACACCCCACTGCCAACAGATTTAACAGGTCAAACTTGAAGCTGCTTTCTGATTGTACCTTAAATTTCTCCCTTCCTACTTCTAAGTCAAGCCATTGCCCCACAAAGCCAACGACAGGACTCCAGGGAGTTAAACACAATTGCAGCGCTGATATTTATCCCATTGAAAAATGGGCAGGCAGGACTCATTTTCCCCCGAATTTTCAGAGTTGTGTTAAGCTATGGTGTCTACATCTGAGGTTTTTTCAAAGTTCTAATGATTTTTCATTTGTCCCTGCTCACTTAAATTTTTTATTATTCTTCCATGAATCTCCTGTCATTAATCTAAATCTTTGTGGTAATGACAATCCTCAGTTCGAGTCTCAGCATATGCAAGTTTGTTTCACTTCAGTTTTATTTTTCCTGCCAAGCTCAGTTCTCACTCACAGAGCTGCTCTTCACCACTACCTTGATGACTGGGTTTTATTTATTTTATTTTTCTTATGAAGAAGCATTTCACATAAATTTCTTTTTAGGGTTTTTTCTTTTCATCCTGTTCTATCCATTTGCTTTCTCTCTTATTCCTCTTTAAAACATTTTTTATCATTCTTCCTTAAAACTGCAACATCTTCTGAACAATTTTTTTTCTTAGACTTCATTTTCATGTTGGTTACTTTTTATTCCAGAACACATCATAAAAGAGCTCAAAATGCAGCCTATTGCCAGTCTTTGTGGAATAGTCTAGACGTAACAGTTCATTACATTTGCCTTTAATGACTGTTTTGCATTCTGCTTATTAGCACTGCGTGTTTATTTTCAGTCTCTGTGTGGATGTGCAGCCTCGGTATTGGATGGATATCCAGGAAACACCAGTGGATGGTGTGGAAAATGATCATTCTTGGCCCAGTTGTTGATTGGAACATAGTTTAGCTCTTGGGAAGGAGTTCCTGGCTGGGAGGGGGCTGCTGCACAGGTTCCCAGAGAAGCTGTGGCTGCCCCTGGATCCCTGGAAGTGCCCAAGGCCAGGCTGGATGGGGCTTGGAGCAGCCTGGGATAGTGGAAGGTGTCCCAAACCATTCCATGATTCTGTGAGAACCAAAAAATGGTTAAATCAGACGAATGTCTTCAGGAACAGATGAAGTTCCACCTGCTGATGTCTTTCAGGTGCTTCACTATGTAAATTCTTCTTGTGGAGGAGAATTCTGGCTGTGCATCTTGGAGCTGTCATCAGCACCTCAGCCCCAAACATCTGCCAGCCTCACCTGGTGTTCTGCTGGCAGATAATCTGAATGATAGGGGGATGGTGAGAAACACCTGAGAATGCTTGACCACACTCAGCTTTAGCAGTGCTATGGTGTTCTTCTGGAATTTCAAATGGAAATTTAGAAATTAGCAGTTCTCTTTCAACCCCAAACTGAATTTTAAGACAAATCTTTATTTTGGGCAAAGTAATGCATTGCTTCTTGGGCTTTGAGTTTTGGAGATTTTGTGCTGTACAATGGGGTTTTTTAAGTGGTATCATTTCATCTCAGCTTTTACTAAAAGTCCAGCTTGTCCATTTAGTATTGGTCTGTTCCTCATATTTTAATTTAGCTTTAATTTTGTTAAGCTCCTTCCACTCCTCTGCACCTGCTAATTTTCCCAGGAAGTTGTTTCCTATTGGGAGAGTTTTAGGCTGGAGCTTTCCTTCCCTCTGTCCTGCAGCTCCATCCATCTCTGCCTGGGGTTGTTTATGAACCAGTTTGGCAGATTGGGGCTGGGTGGAGCAGTTGAGATCCCAGGAGTTTCCAGAAATCCTGCTCAGCTCAAGGCTGGGAAGGAGCCAGAGTGGAGAGTGGAGTGGAGCTGCTTTGAAAACCTGCAGCTCTGTCCCTTAACCTTTCAGTTCATGGAAGCTGTATCATTCTTTTCCCTTTCTTCAGGCTTTTGCATATTTTCTGCAAAAATTCTGGAAGCAGAGAACAAGGAAAATCCCCTAAACTTCCAATCAGCTCAGGAATTTATCCTGCAGACTCATTTTCCCTGTGGTTTTGGACTAATATTGACCAAGTCCATTGAGCCTTCATACAACACAATGTGAATTTTGGCAATTGCTAGTAAAGCCAGTTCTTATCACCCTGGACAACTGACTTTTGAATTTATTTTTGATCTTCCTCAATAGGAATTTTGGGCTCCAGACTATTTGTGTGCCCCTGTAATCTTGGAATACTTCAAACCTGTTTCTTCTTGGATGTTGGGAAGAGTGGGCAACACTTAAAGTGTGACTGTCACCAAATTCTGCTCAAAGGGGCCCCAAATCTTTGTTATCTTCAAGAAGGAAGGCAAGATCATTAAAAGTAATTATCCAGTGCCTGGTACTTGTTAATTACTTGTAAGTTCATTATTTTAGACTACACTCAGAGTATATCCTGCCCGGACAGTAGCCTACAGGTTCTGAATATAATTTTATTAGTGTCTTTGAAGCAGTCTATTACCTATTTAAAAATACTTCAAAAAGTAATTATTTTAATGATTTTTAATCCTACAGGATGCATTGCTAATTATTACTGATATTATAAATTTATTTTATTGTATGGGGTGGATTTTGCCTGACGAGTTTCGGGGTTTTAATTAAAAGTTCTAATGGATTTATTACTAATAGCTTTGGGCTCTATTAACTGGAATGTTAATCACCTTTTCTGCCCAGTATTTTCTGTGGGAGATGTGGGCGATCAGAGAAATAATTCAGTCCCTTTCAGCTGGCTGGAATGGGATGATTTCCACCTTCCAGAGAAGGCTCAGACCTGTCATGGATTGTCCCATGGAATTGGTGTTGGATAATCAAGGCTCTCATGCAGAATTCATCCTTTACAATGAATAATCCCATCAGCCAGGATGTGACAAACTGATGTGACCTCGCAAACTTCTATTTATCAATAGGATCTTAGTCCCAAAGTGACCAAACTCCCAGGAAACTTCTGCCCAGTGTAGGTCATGGAAAGGTGGAAAGAATTTTAAATATATGGGAAATGAAGAGGGGAAGGGGGAGAGGGATCTGAGGACCAGAGTTGAGGGGGTGGATCCAGAAGTGCTCAGGTGGAGCAGGAGTGGGGCTGGCTGGAAGGGGTATGGGAAGCAGGAATTTGGGTGCCATGGAGCAGGATGGGGCACTGGGACATTGGGGTTTCTTTGTAAGTCTGCCCTTTTATGTTGGACATCACAACCCCTTCATATCTTACAGCGGTATTTATTAAATCCATATGTTAGTTAATTTATTAAATCAATTAAATCTGTTAGAACTCTGCTGACATCCCTGGCTGTGCTCTGAGCGATGAAAGATTCCGTGTTTCAAGCTGTGCAGATCATTTTGGAGCTCTCCCATTGCTGTGCTGGGTTTGCTCTTAAGAGCACGACTTAACGACACCCTTTCCTACCAGCAAAACTCTGTCCACTGGAAGGTCTGGAACCAAGTGTGGGGAAAACTGGAATTGGAGCACAGCTGGGGATGTGGGGATGAGCTGGGAAGGGCACTGTGAGGTTTACTTGGAAAAGGTTGGAAGTCACTGTGCAGCTTTGTGTGGGACATTTGACAAAACCAGGGGCACGGAATTGTCTGTGGTGCTGCTGAGAAAAGCAGGAGGCCCTGGAATATTATTCATGCTGGAGATGGGAATATTTCAGCAGCCTGCAGCCATCTGGTTATAGTCAACATGTCCATCCTGAGGCCTTTAGAGCACGCAGAGATCCTACAGCTCCTCCCATTCTTTCACCTCTTATGTTCATTCCCAGGAAGAAAATACTCCAGAAGAAATGCTGGGAATTCAGACGTTTCGTCACATTGCACAATAAGGATGATTAAAAAAATCCCCAACGAACCCAAACAGACAAAAATTTTACTTTGTTAAGATACATTTTGAAGCCTTCTGATAATGTTGTGATTTAAAGGAGCCCAAGACATCAAAGGGTCTGAATTATATTGAATATTCATGGGAAAAAGAGGCAGAAATCCTGGAAAACTGGAGAAGGGATGGGACAGTGTGGGTTAGCATGGCTTTTACCTTCCCTGTTTAACTGCAGTTGTGTTGTTTTCTTATCACCTCATATCTGAGATAAAGCCCAGAACCTGGATCTGAATTCAGGAATAAACCAAAAAGAACACCTTGCACGAGGCGAGTTCTTTGTGAACAGAAGAATTCTGAGCTAAAATGGTATTTCTTGCACAATGCTGCGAGCCAATTGAACAGAAAGTTTGCTCCTGTAAACCAATTTACCGATTAAAAACGGCACACTGTGCTCATCACCTCCATCAGGGCGTCTTGAACTCCTCTGCTGACTTCTCCAGACAAATGCAAAGTGACATCTCCAAGCAAGAGCAGCTATTACTGGCACTCAGGACTTAATGCACTGACCCGGCGTTCCCTCGGTGACCTTGGCACCAGCAGGGAGATTAGGAGTGGCAGCGTCTCCCTGGGATGTTTATTTCCTCAGAAACAGCCTGGTTGTGAAATTAAAATGAAACAAAAAAAAAAAAA
>VZTG01001225.1:197908-217230 GCA_013397845.1 Melanocharis versteri
AAAAAAAGAAAATGACGAGCTGTGAAGTTAAAACGGAACAATTTGCCATCGAGTCTTGCAGCCAGAAACTGCAAATCCCCACCTGTGTGGCTGCTACAGACAACGGGGGAAAATATTTTACTAAAAAAACACAAAGGTGAGACCAAAAAAATGTGGGCGCCTAAGTTTTATTTCTTTTGAAACACCTCCATCCGAAGTTTCAAAGGGATAATTAGAAAATAAAGTTGTGTTTACGTGGTTTAAATCTCAGTGCAAGGATTTCTGAAGCTCTGAAGTGCTGCTGCACCACAGAACGTTCTGATTGCACCAACCTCCTCTATGAGTCTCTTTCCAGTAATCAGGAAAGCAAATTTCCTTGGGAGCCAGTGGGAGAAGTGAATTTATAGTTATTCCCTGCCAGCTGCTTAAAAAGCTGCCAGCTAATCTGTTTCCCTGTTTTTTTTTTTTTTGTGTCAAAGCTGAGATCTATCTTGATTTGAGCTGAATTCTTGGTGGAAAAGCCTGGTGATTGCTGGTGCTTTCCTGCTGGAAGAAAAACCCCCTCAACAGAAAACATCTGAGCTCGTTTTTTATAATCACACAACTTGTACTGGAGCTGAGAGTGCTGGAAGAGTGAGACTGGGAGAATTGCTGAGAATTCACACTGACCACTTGTTCAAGGCACAGCAATCACTGGGGTTTGTGGATTTTAATATAAAAAATACATTTTGCTTCATGGAGTTTTACCCCATTCTATTGGTGAACATGGCAATTGTGAGCTGTGCTGTTATAATTGGTGTATACCTGGCGTATGTGCAATATAAATTGCCTGGAATATGGATTCAATCAGCTCTGCCAGGATTTCCTCTCCTCAACAATGTGATGATCACTCCCAGAGGAATTCTCCCCTCAATCAATGTTTCATTGAGGTTCTTTGTTTTCACTTCTTGCACAACTTTGCTGCTATTTCTGCATGTTCTGCTCCATCTTCTCTGATTTCCTTCTGTCCTCACATTCTTACAATCCCTTTTTCTCGTGGATGGTGCCTTCTGATATTGATCCATCTGATATTTCTGAGATTTGCCCCTGGATCCCTGGCAGTGTCCGAGGCCAGGCTGGACAGGGCTTGGAGCAGCCTGGGACAGTGGGAGGTGTCCCTGCACGTGGCAGGGGTGGAACTGGATGGGCTTTAAGGTCCTTTCCAATCCAAATCATTCCAGGATTCTGTGATCCTGCCTTTTTGTGTGTCAAACAGCTTTCCTTTCTTCTTGCGGAAGAGGTGAATTTGGGACAAATTCTGGAAGCCATTGCTGTTTGACAGATTCAGGAAATATCTATTCCCTTTCCAGTTTGTCCCACACTTCCTTAAAAATTCAAAAAAAGGTTTAATGGCTTTCACTTCACAACAGAGAGAAACAGAAAGGTTTTTTTATAGCACCTGTTGTAGCATTTAGGAACAATTATTGCAAATATGTAAATGTCAGGAAGGCAAGGGTGGGTAGAAGCCATGGCTCATCTTCCGTTCCAGTGAGCAGCACGGGTCAGGAATATTACAAAAAAGTGGGAAGCGTTGTAGCACCATAAATAATTGCACAGCACAATATTCCTTCATCGTCCATGAATCCATCTGTGTTTTCCCTGCATGTTCCACACGTCTGAACACCATTCCAGGGAAAGGGCAGCTCGTGCAGCTCCAGCCCTGCAGCTGACAGCTCCCCCGGGAGCAATCCCCAGTGCTGGGCTTGGCACAGCCTTATCCTAACGGGCGGAGTTTTCAGCAGGAATTTTTTTGCAAAGTTAATTTTCAGAGTCTTTATTATTCGCTAATATCTTCCTCCTAAAAAAATGTGTCTTTAAAAATTCCGGAGAAAGTATCCCAGGCAAACGAATGGTTTCTGTTCAAACTTTTACCTCGAGGTTTTTCAGCAGTTTCAAGGAGTAGGTGGAAAAGTCATTAGCAGATCATAATCACTGCTTTGGTATTTGCTTTAGAAATTCCAAATACAAAGCAATCTGCAGAGCATCTCTCAGGATCAGGTGAATTTTCTTTTTGGGATTGTTACTCGGATATGTGGATGTTCCTAATTTTGGATCACATCCTTACAGGTGTACTGTGCTACTGTCTGGAAACAGCATAATTTGGAGTAATTTTTGCAATACCGTTTCAATCCTGAGTGGGTGGTTTTGGTTTGCTCCATGTCTTAAACACAGAAGAGCAGCCTGGTCCTGAGTTACACAAAGTCGTTTGGGAAAAACTCACAAAGAACAGCTCTGTTATTTCAGGCATTTATTAACATCCCTGATTCCTTCAAACTCCACACCAGCAGCACCCATCCCAGTGCTGAAATTAAAATGGTTTCATGAGTTATTCAACAGGAAATGTGAGAATTAAAAGTGTACAAAAAATGGGATTATCTTACCTGATAAACTGGGCCTGAATCGACTCATTTCAATATCAGAACTGTAGGTTAATAATTTGATTGCTGGTTGCAGCATCCAACAACACCGGATGTGGAAAGAGCTGTTGTTTAAACAATAATATTTAGAAACATTGGTGCTTGATATTTAGGAAATCCATTCCTACCCACAAATAACCCTGATCCAAACCCTCCTTTGCCAAACCTGTTGATTTTGAGGTCATGGTTCCAAGTCCTTCCCTTCAGCCTTGGCTGGGGCCTCTTGTGCAACTTCCTCTCTGCAACAACCAAGGAATTTCACCTTTCCCAACCCTTTCTGGGCAGAGTTTGCACATCCCCTCACGTATCCATCATTAATAAAGCACATTTATTCCTCAGCTGACAATTTTTCACAGCAGTCACATTCTGAGTCGTGGCAGAGGCTTCCAAGGCAGCATTCCTTTTGTTAAAAGCCTCAATCATATCTGGAGTCATTAAGGATGATAATTACCTCTGGAGGGTTAGAGCAGTGCTACTGCTGCAGAAATTTAAGGTGTGTTTTACTGCTTCGTTTCTGATTTGATTTTCAGTTGTTTAGATTCAGGTGTGAAAGGGGGGATTGAAGCTGCAGTGACCCAATTATAGTTATTGCAGCTGTTAATCACCAGCGATTTAAAGATATTTAAAGGCAGTTGGTAGTTGGGAAAAAGAATAAAATATTGTCATTGACAATTCATCATTGCAGTCTTCAATGGTCTTCATAAAAATCAACACTTGGCAATTTTGAAAAAATGTTTGAGATTGTTCCTGTTCTGCTCAGGCAGCCACGGTGGGGGCAATATTCCTGATTCATTGTTACAGAACGTGTGGAATTACATCCATGTTTATCTTGACCATGTGACCACGTGTCCATGTGACAAACCCCTCCTTCAACCCCTTCACTGAGCTGCCAGAGGTGAGCTCTGGAATGGGCTTGGATGTGGGAACACATGGAGCTAATCCACGCCCCTGTTCATCCTCACAGCACTGCCTTTGCAGGGAATTTACGGTGAGTTAAATGCCAGCAGAGTTATTTTACTTCTGGTCGTTTTAGGCAAAGCATCCAGTTAATGTGCTTATCCAGCAGGGTTGGCTATTCCATCCATCCAAAGGGACATTCCAGAGGAATAAGGCTGTGAGTTTTAAACCGGGGATGGTTTCATGCTGCAGGCAGCAGGTTGGGTTTCCCAGACGGATGTGTAGACTCTCTGGAACCACAGGTTCAGGTCCTGGCAGCCAGCCCTGCCTGGGGACACACGTGACACTCCTCTGCTCCCCTGTGTGTGGCTCTGCTGAAATCCCACACGCTCAGGGGGGAATAAACACTTCATCCCCTGCCAGGACAGCTACTTCCTAAGGCTCTGGAATTGCCCCTGCTCCTGTTTGAACGGTGAGAGGAGAAGGCAAACCCTAGGTTAGTCAGGGTGGCAGAACATACACTCAGAACTTCCCTTCATTCCCATAAAATCTGGAAAATATCGGCAGAAAATAGAGGTTTTGCTCCAGAACTGAGTATCTTTGGGTCTGGGAAGAAGAATGTGGGAGTTCAGGTGTTACCTGACCTCGGCCTGCTCATCCAGGTGGTTGTTGATCTGCACTTGGTTGTTTGGTGAGGTCTTAATTATAGAAGTTGTGTACAGAGGTCAAACAGGCAGAGAGAAGGCTCTGGGAGATCTCGCTTTTGTCTTTTAAAGGGGGCTTGTAGAAAAGTGGGAGAGTGATTTTTTACACAGGCAGCCAGTGACAGGACACAGGGAATGGCTCCCCACTGCCAGAGGGCAGGGATGGATGGGATATTGGGAAGGAATTCCTGGCTGGGAGGGTGAGGAGGGGCTGGGATGGATTTCCCAGAGAGGCTCTGGCTGCCTCTGGATCCCTGGCAGTGCCCAAGGCCAGGCTGGACAGGGCTTGGAGCAGCCTGGGACAGTGGGAGGTGTCCCTGCACTGGTGGCACTGGATGGGCTTTAAGATTCCAACCCAAACCAGTCTGGGATTCTTTGAAAAAACCCCTCTGTCCCAACTGAAAAACTGCTTGGAAATTCTCACAAAATGGGATACCAACACCTTGGCAGAGGAGCCTTTTTTGGGTAAACATTTTGACAGAGAAATTAAGTCTCACCTTTGACGAATAGAGTGGGATTCCTGCACTGCCCAGGTGACATTTCATAAACAGACCAGGTGTTGATTTTAATCTCCTTTGCCTCAGAGCTTTGAAAGCAAACAGGAAGAACTGTGGAGAAGTGCAGGGCCAGCCGTGCCCCGTGTTCTGGAGGGAAAAGAGGCAGGTTTTCCTGGATGGCAAGGTGGGAATGCTCCCGGATCTCTGCTCTTTAACTGAATGGCTCTGCTCATCCCGGAGCTGACTGAGCCCAGGCAGAGTCTGCCTGTGTGTATCAGCTCTGTGCCTGCGAGCTGGGCAGACACCTCACAGCAATATTTTCATAGATCAGGTATCTTCCTTTCCAGGAGCGTTCTGACAGACTAAAATAATATTTTAACCCTGCCCCATCCCTGGTTGCTGCTAAAGCATTGTGTGAGTGGGATCTGCAGTGTGAGAGCTCTTCAAGGCACTGAGCATCGTTCACTTCAAATAAAAGCTGAAATGTAGCTGTCTCAAAAATTGGGGACAATTATTATTATGCATTTCGGATAACAATGAGAGAAAAAAGCCCCAAACATCAAAGATTGTTTAAGATTTTCACATAGGGGGTAAAATGTATTTTTTAATTTAATTTTTGTGGTTTTTTATGTATCACAGAGCGGGTCTCATACTGACTGGCAGGGTTTTTCTGTGTATCCTGGAGATAGCTGAGATAGTTGGAGGTCTGAGTGAACACTGATGAGTCTGAAACACATCAGTGGATTGAGCAATGAGCAAAGGATTAAAAAAGTCTGTGTGTGACAGCAGCAGCTTTCCAGAGAAACTATATGATGAGGAATTTTAACAACTTTTGCTCTTGTGCAGATGGTGTTAATTTAGCCTTAAAATGCTGTCCCAAGGGGTGTAGCTGATCTCCAAGGGGCTTGGGGAAGTCCTACAGGTTTACTCCAAGGAGCAATCCTTTTGAATTTGATTTTTGCTGGAATATTGGAAAGGAAATGGCAAAAATCAATTCTGCTGAAGTTTAATTTGTCAGGATCCCCTCCCACTGTAAGTCCCTTGCAGGAACCTCAGCAGCCTGGTCAGAGCAGGAATGGTGCAAGGAGACAAAACAGCACCAGGTAAACTTTACTAAATGGACAATAGAATAAAACTGAGTCTGGAATAAAAGAATAATCTCATTATTGTAAGAGGTGTTCAGCAGCACGGTGTCAATCATTCCCACTATCCCATAATGTCAGAAATTTAGCTGTGATATCCAACTGTGCTCCAAGTGATCCTCAGACATGACCAAATGTGAGTACTTGCAGGTTTTCTTACATTCTAAAAAGTTTATTTTATTCCTACAGATGCATTTTTAAGAGAGTTTTACGCTTGGGGAGAAAAAAAGGTCATTTTTTAGAAAAAGCAATTTTACCTTTTTACTAATACAGTAATAATCCAGGCTTTTAGATTATTGCTCCAGCTCTTCACTGAAATGAAAATTAAACAAACTTCAGCCTAACTAGAATGGGTTGCACCAAAGTAAAAACCTAAGGAGAGGGAAAAGCTATTAAGAGATTTAAGCACACAAGGAACAGGACCTTTTAGAGGAGATTAAAGTGTGTGACAAGCATTAGTATTTTAAGGTGCTGCGATCTCCTCCCGGATTGATGTGCCTCAGAATGAGATGAGGCACATTAAAAGCTGAAATCATTCAAGCTGCTGTGAGACTGAATAGGAGCAATTACCAAATAGTCAGGCATTAAATAAAATGTGTGATTTCGGGAACCTGCAGCACAGCAGCCTCCGTGTGATCAAACACCACGGCTTCGAGCCCCTCCCTTGAAATCCAAACTTCAGGAGACAACGCTTCTCGGGGAGGCTGGGAAGCTGGAAAGGACCAGTTCCAGCCTGGATGTGGCTGGCTGGCACTCGGTGTGGTGAGAAAGCATCGCTGACTACGAGGCAATAATTAACGTGGTTAATCAGCATTTAAAGGGCAGCAGGTGCAGGTTGGAGCGGTGGAAAGGTGCCCAGGTAGCTCCGGGTGCTGCTGGGGAGTGAGGACTGACCCACAGACTCCATCAGGAGGCTTTTTCTGCTTTAAAGAGCCTTATTCCCCCTGAGCATTAGAGCAGAATCCTCTTAGGCCCCGTTCAAACTGTTGGTCTGGGCTCTAAGTCAGGCACAGCAGTTTCCAGCGGGGTTTAGCCTAAAGTGTGGCCAACTGTGATTAAACAGCAAGCCCAGCTTCACTGCTGGGGCTCACTGGGGATCCAGGGCTGGGAGCCTCCAAAGGGATGGGAGAAAGAAAAACCACATTGAAAAAGTATTTTTGAATAGTTGTAAGCAAAGCACTGAGTTATTGGCAGTGAGAGGGATCATTTTTCTAAGCCTTGTTTCTGTTTCTCCCAATAATCCCAGAAAAAGCAGGTCCTTAGGAGAAGTGGGAGTTTTCCTGCCTGTGGATTGATTTGCTTTCACTGAACTCAGCTAAAGTTTTGACCCTGAACTAAGAAGGAGGCTCAAAGACCCTAAAATCCTATAAACTCATTAAAAAGATACAAACCTGGGTGTGTGTTTGTACTGAAACTTTAAAAAGAAGAATTGGGTTCATTAACACTGCTTGAAACTTCACTTACGAAATTAGAGCAAATGCTTTTGGTGACACAAACACTTTTAAACCTTGGAAACATCAAATAAAGTCATTGTTACTGGTTTTGGTTTCGAACTGAGAAGGTTTCAGGCTGGGTTTCAAAAGGAAATCAGTTCTGGAGTGACCTGGGGATGGACGAAGTTTATTTCCCACATTTTCTCCTCAGAACTCGCTGTGCACCTTTCATTTTGGGCACCATGGCCAAGTTCATGTTCTTGGTCAAAGGTGCCAGAAATTGCCTCAGCAGCTGTGCAACTTTGTTCTTTACTTGTTTCACCTGAACTGGTAACTTGGCCATTAAAATCCACCCCTACCCACAAGCTCCTCACCATTTAATGACCCAATAAAAAAGGGGAAAAAAAAAAAAAAGAAGAAGACTCTTGTTTGTTTAGCAGGGTTAAATATATATATTTTGTTCTATTTTATTATTATTTCAGCCTGGTGGCTTCCCCAAGGAGCCCAAATAAAACCAGCACAAGCTGTCAGTGACACTTGAGAGCTCACTATATCCTATTAATGAGAATCACGCCCTAAAAGTGCCTTTTTTTGGTTAAAAACATCAGAGAGGGTCTCAGGACATTCGTGTGGCTTTAATTGCAGCATATTTATCATAGCTGAGTAGTCACAGAAGCAGCAACAAATTCAGGGCTGCTCAGAGCCCAAGGAGCATCAGTTTTCCCAGGAATTATTCATTGAGCAGCCAGAATTGAAGATATGAAGGATTTTCCTGCCAGGACTTTTGGATGGTTTTGGATAGAATCCATATATTGAAAATAATATTAATAATGGTAATAATAATAAACTCCCCAAATTAAACACAGTTATTTAAAGCTGCATTCAGGATATTGCTCATGAGTATCAACACCTGGAATATTTTCTTATTTTGGCTAAACCCAAATTACTGAACTTCCTATTCTCTCCTAGATACTAGACTAAAGTTGTAAATTCCCATCCCTAATACAATTTACTGATTCAAAAGTCTCAGTCATGATTCTGACCTTTATCTCCGAAGGCTGTTTCAGAAACCTGGTGTGGAATTGTTTGTGATATTTGATTTGCAGTTGGGAATTAAGAATTTTTATTTGTTAAATAACAGTGTTTTAACAATCTTTTCTGAATATTTTACTGATGCTGGATATGGGGTCGTGTTAAAATCAGATCCAATTCACGGGTTGGATACTTTTCCTGGTCAGGTGGTCCAGAGTAAGATTTTAGTTACATTTTATCATAGAAAACATAGAAAATTCGTTCAAACTAAAATTTGTTGCTGGCTTCTCTTCATGCCCGTTTTAGTAGGAAAAGCTTTCAATATTTCTCTAGCAGAGTTTCTGCCAGGGGAAGAAATCATTAAGGACTACAGTCCACAAGAAAGTCTTCAAAACATCAGAGATCGATTTTTGGGAAAGTAATTGATGATAATTCAGGTTTTTTTACATTTCTATGAGATATAAACTTTATAAACTTTAAACTTTCAGGAAGGAAAATTCACTCGTGGAATTACACACGAAATTTTGGTTGCTGTGTCTTGGGAGTGTCTTGTAAAAAAGGGATGGACATGGGATGTGCTGGTGGAGGATTTGTTGAATTTTGCTGTTATCAAAAAATATCTGCAAGATATAACAGGGTTTTTTACTCAGCCTCTCCTTGGTGAGATAGAAAGTTTTGTGTTACATTGGAATACACAAAATTATAATTTATTTTTAAGCTCAGTAAAGCCAGTGGTGAGAAGTGGTATTGCTGTGGAATTCCAGACCAGCTTCAGAGATGGTTGTGGTGTTTTCACTCTTATGTTTTATGTAAAAAAATAAACCATTCTTATTCATATGCAAAGAAAGGAGAATAATTTTCCTCCTTCCAAGCCCCAGAATTACTCCTGGCAATTTTAGTGCTCTCACTCATGACCTTTCTAAACAGTGCAAGGTTGGTCTTGTTTGTTTTCTTGGGAGTTGCCCTTTTAAAATCAAATATTATACTTCAATTACTCTGTACTAGCAGGTTGTATGCAAAGGAAGTTATAGGAACATAATAGTAATAATATTATATCGATATATTGGTGCTTTATCACTAAAACAGTGACAAGTTCACCCACCATTTAAAAAAAATAGAGCTGTACACGAGCTTCAGTTGTAGCCAAAGGGACAGAATGCAAACACACTGTAAATATTAAGTAAAAATAAAAATACTCAGTGTTTATTCTCACATATTTCTCTAATTATGGATTAATTCCAGAATTTGAGAGGAAAAAAATGGATGTTATCTGTGTTATTTCTTCGGCATTTTGTTATTTGTTACTGGGTGTTGTTCTCTGGCAATTTTAGTGGAGCTCTTGAAAAAGACGAAACAAAATCCTGTGTTTGAGTTCTGCCTTTCTGCTTTGATCTAACACAAAGTGAGCAGACAAACTCCTGGAGTTATTATGGAAGTAGGTTGAGCCCGTGTGCGAAATCCGAGAGGAAAACTCCATTTCATACCAGGATGCATTAACTCCAGAGGTGCTCCCAAAATACCTGCTATTCAAAGGAGGAATAAATAAATAAACAAACAGGGAAAACTGCGGCCACTCCAGGTTTGTTGAGGATGATGCATCTGCGTTTTTCTGGAGTGATTCCACACACGGATTCTGTACAATCCATTCTCTGTAATTAACAGCATCAATATACCATTGATTAATAATTTTGATCGGTTTTCCTGCAATCATCTGTAATGCCAGCCTTTGAATAAAACCCTTTCTCTGGTGTTATTGAAAAAAAGCCTCATTTATGTATTAGAGAGAGTTTAGAGTTTAGAGAGACGATCCAGGCGGGGCTGCTTGGAATTGTGCGAGCGAAGGAATCCGTGGGGAGCGGCCGGAGCGGAGTTCGGGAGCCACGCTCGGGAATCCCGCAGGAGCTGCAGCCCCGATGCTCCGTGAGACAACGGGGAATGGCTTCCCACTGCCGCAGGACAGGGAGGGATGGGATTTTGGGATGGAATTCCTGGCTGGGAGCGTGGGCAGGCCCTGGCACAGGGTGCCCAGAGAAGCTGTGGCTGCCCCTGGATCCCTGGCAGTGCCCAAGGCCGGGCTGGACGAGGCTTGGAGCAGCGCGGTGAGAGGGAAGATGCGCTGATGGATCACAAACAATTCCATGGGCGAGGGGATGGGTGCGAACGGCTCTGGAATGGGCCTTGATGTCTCTGCCGAATTCAAGCAGCAGGTTTGCTGCCGAGCCCGGACACTCCGGCTCCTGGAACAGACGTGTGGGGTCTGCAGCAGCCTGAACTTCTGAACTTCGGGGTAAAACACGGGATTCAAGGGGGGATGTGGGGCAGGCGGTTCGGGAAGGCTGCACCTTCCCGGTGCCTCGGCCAATGGGGAAAGGAAGAGGCCAGCGTGCGGCCGGAGTTCGGGATAAAAGGAGGCTGCGTCATCCCAAATTTCGGGAGACAAAGGCGGGCGGTGCGGACCTCGATGGGCGCTCTGCCTTTACTGGAATAAAGCCGCAGGACTCCTCAGTCTCCTTTATGGACACTAGCTTTTCCTAGCGGGATTTCCCGTACAAATGGGGACTCCTCCGGGATCCTTCCATTGTCTGGGTCCTGCACACAGCAAGAGGAGCTGGAGGCGCGCCACACCCGGTTTTTGGGTGACCGGCAGCGGGCAGTGATGGGGTACCCAGAGTACCCATTGATGGGACTGTCCAGAAGGCAGACGAGAGGCGGACCAGGGAGGTCCGTGAAGAATCCATGGGAAAGGACCCCTGGACATGGGAGCCCAGAGAGGGCAGGAGGGGAAAGTCGAGAAGGATCCCATCAAATCTCACCGGTGAGTACAGCCGCGGGCAGTAACCCACGGCCGGACGCCCAGGGTTGGGCAACAAAGGAAAGTCGGAAAAGGGTCTCGGCTATAGGGATGGCGATCCCGAAATACCTCCAAAGGGTCCTTTGGGAGGAGGTGGAGATGGTTTGCACGTTCCCCGAGGGGTAGTTGAGGACGTGGACACCCAGAGGGGCAATAAGAGGAGCGGAGAAAGGGTCTCGCCCAGAGGGGACAAAATGGTGTTGGTTTGGGGAAGGATTGGTCGAAGGGGAGCGTGGAGAAATAAGGCAAATAGCAGCGGGAGGCTTTGTGATAAAGAAAGAAAAGAGAAACGGGGCGGACTTCTGCGAAGTTCTGCGCCTTATCTTCAAAATCTGCAGTCTAATTCAGGGCTGGCTGCAAATCTTTTGTATTCCCGGCTTCCAGGCGAGGGAAAGCAGGGAGGTATTGTTGCTACACCCGCACCCCTTCCCGGGCCATTACGGAGCCAGGGCGGAGGATTCGAGTTTGTCCGTTTCCTACTCGGCGCTTACGGGGGTTTCTCCGCGGTGAGGATGCCGAGGCCAGGTGCGGGAATGCGGGATGTCCACCAGGACAGCGGTTGGGAAGGAAGGAATGTGCTATTTGTAGAAAAAGAACATTAGAAAGGGATTGTTACGGGTGTCAGGATCTCGTGTTGTACCTGGGGCTCACCACACCGGAGCCCTGGCTGGACCCAGACACAATTCCATGGGTGAGGGGATGGGAGCGAACGACTCCGGAATGGGTCTCGATGTCTCTGCCGAATTCAAGCAGCAGGTTTGCTGCAGAGCCGAGACGCTTTGGCTCCTGGAACAGACGTGTGGGGTCTGCACGAGGCTGAGGTTCTGAACTTTGGGGTAAAACAGGAGGTTCGGGAAGGCTGCACCTTCCCGGTGCCTCAGCAGCGGGGAAAGGAAGAGGGCAACGTGCGGCCGGAGTTCGGGATAAAAGGAGGCTGCGCCACCCGAAATTCGGGGAGAGAAAAGCCCGCGGGGGTGATGCCCCGGTGGGCTCTCTGCCTTTGTTCCAGTTAAGTTGCAGGACTCCTCTTATGTCTCCTTTATGGGCACTGGCTTTTCCTAGCGGGATTTTCCCTACGCTGGCAGAGGGGAAGGTGTCCCTGCCCGTGGCACGGGTGGAATTGATGAGCTTCCAGGTCCCTTCCAACCCAACCCATCCTGGGATTCTGTGATTCCATGATCCTCCTCTTATTCTCATTTCTGCCTGAAAGGGATTCAGATTCCAGAGAAGCTGTGTGATAGCATCCGTGTGGAGTATGACAGCAGAATGTTGGAAGCTGCAGAATACAGAAAAGCTGTATTATATGAAAAGCTCCAGAGTATAAATTTAAAAACTGTACAAAATATTTATTTATAGATCTCGGTTTTAGTCATCCAACTCTTTAAGGCTGCAAACAACAAGACAGATGAGATTGCTCTGGGAAAATGCTCCAAACACACCCAGCTCTATATATGGCAGATGGCTCTAGAAACATACACATAACTCTATTTAGGAATTATTTTTATTTGTTTCCAATTACTAAATATGTTATTAAGTCACTTTGTTGCAGCCTGGTTTGTAGTTGTTAACCTGAGTTTGGTGAAGCCAGAATGGGAACATCTGTATTTATTGCAGTTCGTGGGAACAGAGAATCTCAGAATGTTTGGGATGGAAGGGACCTTAAATCCCACCCATTCCACCCCTGCCATGGGCAGGGACACCTCCCACTGTCCAGGCTGCTCCAAGCCCTGTCCAGCCTGGCCTTGGACACTTCCAGGGATCCAGGGGCAGCCACAGCTTCTCTGGCCAACAGTTCCATTTTTAATGATTTTTTTGCTTTTAGATGCACTTTTGTTTTCTTTAATTCTGTCAAAATCCAAGTGGGAGCACAGATGTGGTTTAGAGATACCAGCCAAGATCAGTGAATGGCTGAAAGTAGATGTTTGGTGTTCTGTAATTTAAATATTCACCAGTAACTTAGAGCATACCCCACTCTGTTCTTCTGACCAGGAATCTCCATGCTTTAAAATATTTTCTCCACTGGGATTTGCTTATGGAAATGCTTCTTTTTTCAGTTTCTGCTGCTGTCCTTATTTGTGATGGTGACAGTGACATCCTGTCCCCCTTGCAAGGAGCACAGCCCCATGTCTGTGTATTTATTCCCCATAATTACAGCTCAATCCCTGCTGCTGGAATTGATGGGTTTTTGTTTTGAGGAAAAAATCTTGGATATAGATCAGTGTGTTTCAAACAAGTTGTAAACAAGCACGGCGTCTTTACAAGTAACTGGGGCAGAAATAATGATTCATAAACTTCTGTAAATATGGACTAAGATAATTTTAAACCTTTCAAGGTTATTTGTGTCTTTGTGCATTTGGGGTACTTGTAAAAGAACCCCTCACAATACAAAAAAAGGTGACAAAAAGGTCTGTATTTCATGTTCACCCCTCCAAGTCCCTCTGTACCACTGAAGTGAAAGAAAATTCCAGAGATAAATATTCAAGGAGCAGGCTGACAACGATAATGAAGTTGTGGGCTATGACTGGAGAATAATGACATTTCTTGAAATGGCTTTGTGAAAGAAGAGGTAAAATGTGTCTTGTTGTTGACAGAAAGAACATAAAAGAGATGAGCTTGAGACCAGTAATTTTTTAATATGTACAGCATGGGTGTTTTATAACAAAATAGCATTATAGTAAGTATTTAAATTAAATACAAAAAATTACGTTATTAGATGAAAAAACCTCTATCTGATGCTCGAACATTTCTAAATCTTTTAAAATCCTGATTTTCTTCTGTCATCTGTGATGTTTTATGAGGAGGAATTGTCCCCACAGAACAAAAGGGAGTAGAGGAAATGCATTATTTATAAAGGTTGTTCATTATAATGATTCTGGAGAGAAAACATTAACGCAGCGAGAGGTCCTGACTGCGCTGGATCGGGGAAAGGGCAAGTGGTGGGATGGCAGCTCTGAACTTCCAACAGCATCTTCCATTTTATATCGGAGCTCTCTGCCTTTTGGGAGGAGGTTTTTGTGCCCAGCCTCGCTCCTGGGGCAGGGCAGGAGCAGCAGAGGGGCCCGGGGGAGGCACCTGCTGCTCAGAAACATCGGGAGAGTGAGGGGGAGTCGGTGGCCACAGCCCAGGGCCAGAGAGCCAAAACCTCCCCTGTGAGAGGTTTTGGGGCATCCAGAGGGACGTGGATGGGCTGGAGAGGTGGGACCAGGGAGCCCTGTGAGGGTCAGCAAGGCACCTGGCCAGGGCATCCCAGCAGGTGGAGAAGGGATGGAGAGCAGTCCTGGGGAGGAGGAACTGGGGATGGTGGCTGAGGAGAAGCTGGATGTGTCCCTGCCGTGTTCTCTGGCACCCAGAACATCCCGTGCCCTGGGCTGATCCCGCAGCTTGGGCAGCAGGAGAGGGGGGATTCTGCCCCTGTGCCCCCCTCAGGTGAGACCCCACCTGCAGGGCTGCTCCAGCTCGGAGATCCCAGCACAGGAGGGACCTGGAGCTGCTGGAAAGAGTCATGGAGCTGCTCCGAGCCAGGCTGGGAGAGCTGGGAATGCTCCCCTGGAGAAGGGAAGGCTCCAGGGAGAGCTCAGAGCCTCTTCCAGGGCCTAAAGGGGCTCCAGGAGAGCTGGAGAGGGACTGGGGACAAGGGATGGAGGGACAGGACACAGGGAATGGCTTCCCACTGCCAGAGGGCAGGGATGGATGGGAGTCTGGGAAGGAATTGTTCCCTGGGAGGGCGGAGAGGCCCTGGGATGGAATTCCCAGAGAAGCTGTGGCTGCCCCTGGATCCCTGGCAGGGCCCAAGGCCAGGTTGGAGCAGCCTGGGATGGTGGAAGGTGTCCCTGCCCATGGCAGGGGTTGGAACAAGATGATCTTTACCCTTCCAACCCAAACCATTCCATGGTTTTAATTTGAGGAAATTGTGCCACGCACCAGTGCTGTGACACATCTCTAACAGGTAGAAGCTTGGTATGACTAATTTAAAGGCTTGAGCTCTTTCATTTCCATATAATCAGTGAAGCAGATATTTAAACACGGCAGCTAAAATGTTTATTAGGACGCTGAAAGACTGTCTGGTTTGGGGAGCAGCTGGAAAACTGCTTTTGAGAGCAGTTTTTTGTATTTTCAGGAGGTTCAGTTCTAGTTTGGCCCTTTGGGAAAGGTGTCATTTTCTGGTGTGCTTGTTTTTGTTTGTCATGCTTGCCGAGCTCTGTATCTCTAGTTCAATATTTTTATTAAAAACCAGGTTCAGAAGTAAATTTTACTTTGGCAGTCTGTCTTAACCTCTGAAGAATAAAACACTGCTGTTTGCTGTGCAAACAGAGCCCCAGAGAAACTTCCAAATATGACCTCAAAGCTCCCTGACTTAAAAAATCTACAAGAAAGGAAACGAGATTCCTCTCCTTCAGTATTTTTGCTGCATTCTCTACTGAAAGCATAGATGGCATTAGATAAAAATTAGCTTAATGAGATCTGCATATCTTATCATAGCATTTTACCTCCTCGAAGCTGATAAGAGGTTTTTCAAGAATAAGCACTGCATGGATCAAAGCTGCACAAATAAATAAGGGGTTTGTTTGGTGGGGTTTTTTTCCTAATTCAGTAATTTGAGGTCTGAGCTTTCGATGGCCACGACAGAAACAAATCCCTGTGCTGGAGTGCCAGAGATCCTGAAAATACCTGGATGTGAGGGGTGCTGGGTTAGGGATAGGCACAGCAGGGTGTGAAATGCAGGTGTACAGCTTTGGGGAGGGCATTCCTTGTGTCCCACCTGGGGTTTGGGTTCACCTGGGGAGGATCAGCTGTTGCCAGGAGTCACCTGGGAGCTTTGGAGAAATCTCTGGAGGCAGACAAGGGAAATCCTCCTCTGGAAGCTGGAGCCTATCTCAGGCTCCCTCACTTGGGATCAGCAGCAGGCTCAACTAAAGAATGGATATTCTCCTACTTAAAACAGTGGAAAATTTGATTTTTTTAAAATTATTTTTATTTTTTTTGGTGAGAGCCTAACAGAGCAGTCCCTGTGGAGGGATTTCTTAGAATGTTCATCCCTCCTTAAAGATTTGCAGGATCTCAGGCACAACCAACCCCTGGGCAGAGCTCCAGGTCAGAGCTATGAGGCCTGGATGTGCTGAGCTGCTGAAACCCAGGGGCCAGCCAGGAAGCTGATCCCAAAGGATGGGGACAGGGAGCCTTGGAGCACCCTGGGATAGTGGAAGGTTTTCCTCCCCATGGCAGGGCTTGGAACAAGAAGAGCTTTAAGGTCCCTTCCAACCCAAACTGTTCCATGATTGGATTTTGCAGCCTCAGAGCTGGAATGCTCAGACTGGAGATCCAAGCTCCAGTTATGGTGTTATCCATATCCAGCTCTTGAAATGTTTAAACAAATAAATAAATTAATTTGCAGCTTTCAGATTCAGGGCCTGTTTTCATGCTCTCAGAAAGTTGGCAGGACTTCACCTCTGAGTAAAACTCAGAGACGCATTTGTAGAACACAACTGAGCAAACAGAAATATCATAAAAATATTTATCCAACTTTTCCCTTGAGTTTTGTAATGCTTATTCGGGCAAGTGGCTGGGTTTTTTTTAACTTCATGGCTCCTTTTCCTGTCACTTAGGAAATTTGAAATGTCATCCCTCTTCAAAACTTGTGTTTCGAAAATAAAGCAGTAAAAGAGAAGTGGAGGTTTGAGAGAGGAAGGTGAGAGATGTGGACTGTGGAATGGCAGATTTGTTGGCTGCAGTGGGGACAGGAGGTTTTGGTGTGTCAGGGAAAAGCAGTGCAGTCCAGAGGCAAAGAAAATGTCATTCTGTGAGCTGTGCTTGGGAGGTGAGAAGGGTGAGCATGGGATGCTCCTGATGATAATTTCCTTCTTTCGCTTCCCAGCTACACTTGGATTTCTACTGTCATTTAAATGTGCTCATCTCCTAATTGCTGATGATTGACCCCGTTGTTGCATTAATTTCTCTTCTCCATTCCAGCATTGAAACAGGTACAAGCAGACAAACGAGAGCTGAACACGCTCACATTGCCCAGGAAATGCATCTCTGGTGGAAAGTTTATTTTTCCATGTGACATCACTGCTCTTCAGGTGCCAGTAATTGTAAACATCCCTTGTTTTCAATTCTTTGTCCCCTTAATCTCATTAGGAGAATATCAGACGTTAAATCTTTTAAGTAGCATTAGGGAGTGTGTTCATCCATAACATATGAGGATGCCAGTCAGTTCTTAGCACCCCCCTGCTCCACAACGTTTGCTGTTTTGCAAGTTCCCCTGCTGAAAAATGAGATTTGATTCCAGGAGGGCTTTGCTGGCAAAGGTTGCTGTGGCTTGGGGGAAAGGAGCTGAGTGGGACTGGTGGGGTGAATTAGGGAGGAGAAGGAGGAGATGCAGTGGGACAGAGGCTGCCCCTGTGACAGCCCAGCCTCCCCACAGAGCTTTTCCAAACGGGTTTGAGGTTGGGATGTGGGAGCACCGTGGTGCAAGGTCAGGGGAGGGATGTGCAGCATCCCTGCCAACAGAGCTTTGTCTGAACCCACCACTCAAACTGAGCAGAGCAGCTTGTTTTCCTGCAGGAAATCGCTCATTTCTTCATCTTGTCAGCTTTTCCTGGTCGTAAAGAGATTTTTTTTTTGTGTTGCCCTTCATGCTTTTTCTCTTCCTCTTTGCCCCTTTATTTCCTTTTCTCTCCCACCTATTTCCACACCTGTTCTTACTCCCTCCCTAACCCAGCCTGGCAGAAAAAAATTAATTAATAACTTCTAAAATATGAGTCAAAAGTGTTATGCCCTTCATCTTTCCAGTCGTTTCACAGCTTTACTTTGCTGCTGGTGGTTTTTTGCCTTGGAAAGATTGTAGCTACTCCAGGCAAATCTTTGCAACTTCATTAAAACAGAAGCTTTTTTAGTTCTGCCGTATGTAATTTTTAAGCTTCTGTCTCTGAAAAGAACAAAAATACCCCTCAAAATAAAACACAAAGCAGGAATAAAAATTCTGGATGTAGTTTTCTCCCGGAGCCAGCGATGAGGACAGGAATCTGGTGATGGTGAGGGTTGTGTGGAGCCTTCCTTAGCTAAACACACAAAAAATATGTCCTTGCTGGTTAAAGTACTTTCAGAAGAAATAGGAACTATGATGATTCCTGCAATTCTTTGGAAGAAAAACTGATCCCAGATAAGGTTGCAGGGGTTTATGATCCTTTTGTTCATAGAGTTTGTTCTGCCCCATCAGAGATCTCTCCAGTTAAAAAAGAAAGTTGATTGTTGTAAGGTGGACTTTCATTTGACTAATACCACAATAGACCTGTGATCAAACAAAGACTGAGGCTGAAATCTTTATTCTCTGTCAAATTTCTGAGCACCTTGATGTGAATTTTGTTCTACCCCCAAACCCACGGATTCGGTTTCTGTAAAATCCACTCTATTTTCACAGAAAATGTGTCCAAGACAATTCAGTATCGAGGTTGTGTTGCACAAGAAGTTTCAGATGAGGGCTGTTGTCTGTAAAATCCCAGCCCTCACCGTTGTTCAGAGCACGGGCGTGGACCGAAAAGCCAAAATTTTGTCTTGCAAAGCCACCTGGCTGCAGTTGATAGTAAAATCTGCTGTTAACCCCTTTTCTGTAATATAATTAAAACACTGCTGAATGATCTGTTTAGTGTGGCCTGGCTGCTCCCTGGGAGCCCAGCCCTTTGTGTCCAATAATCCCGGCCTTTGTGCGGGGCTGCCCGTGGCCAGGGCCGTGAAACCTTGTTTAAAGATTTTAAGATCTTCTTAATCCCTTCCCTGATGAGACACCCATTGCTGAAAGCTGGGGGGAAAGGTCCATCTGTCTTGCAACATATGTGTTTACACTGTAAAATCAGTAAATACAGCACAGAGCTGCCAGTGCCAAGAATTTCCTTTAGTCATAAACCGAGAGACATTGTTTGGTTATTGTTCCTGGAGTTTGCACACACCCGAGGGACTGGCCTTGCAAATCACCCAAAGCAGAGCTGGACGTGCACCACAGCACCCCCCAAACCTGGAAATGTTCCCCCAGAAGGGCACTGGCAGCCCCAGCACTGGGGTGGGGGGCTGGCTTCCACTCCGAGGCCGTTACTCGTTCCGGAATTTGCGCGGATGGACGAGGGAAGATTGGATTTTCCCACTTCTGCTTCTACTTGTGTGGTTTACAGACTGGAGAGAGGAATTCCAGAGGCTGGTGGAGAGGGAGGATCCCAGCCAGCTCCTGGTTACCCTAAGTTAGGTGTCAGTAAGGAGATGCTGGAGCTGTCCTAGGAATGAAGCTGTTAAAAGCTGGAGAAACACAAGCACAACGATGTCAGGAGGATGGGGAGCTGCTGG
>VZTG01001228.1:0-17814 GCA_013397845.1 Melanocharis versteri
CTGTTCGGTCTGACATTGGGCAAAGAAGAAGGAAAACAAATAATTTTTTTTCTGTCTAAACCCCTCCATAATTCAGACAACAGGAAGAGTCAAAATTTCACTTTTACCATCTGCTGCCAAACAACATTCATGCTTCAACACTTACAACCTGACATCACAGGGACACTTTTGGGAATACCAGTGAGGTCCCAGTGCTCTTTGTGCTGTACTGACAGAGGACCTTAAGTTGCACTCAAAAGTTTTGCTGCTGTTATGATGAACACAGGGAGTCCAGAGGCGAGTCAGCCGCTCACCTTCTCGGGCACCAGACCCCAACACAGATGGAGCCTACATCAAATCTACAGATCCTGATGGAACAGTCCAGACCTACGCCACCATCATTGGGGTAGCCCATAAAAGAGAGATGAAGGTTCAACAGAAGCATAATATTATTTACCAGGTACACATCAAAGTGCACACTCCATCTCTGCTGCCACCACTGCCAGCAGCACAGGATGGTTTAAGCTGCTGGAGGGCAGCACTGGCTGTATGTAGACCTGTGAGAATCAGTAAACCCATCTGTTTGCCAGGATTGACAAGACGGCTTAGAAATGTCCCTTGTCTGGAGTCTAGCAGGATGTGTACAGGCTGGCAACACATCCTGGGTAAACAGCTCTTCCCAGATTTTTCAGGGAGCCACGTTCTGCAGGTAAGAATAATTTCCTGACTCTTTTCAGTCAAAATGCTGTTTATAAAGTCTTTCCATTACAATAAGTCTTCATTTTCCAAAATTAGTTTGCCAGAGTGTTTCCAACCATCTCAAGTAAAAACAGCAAATTAAACAACACATAACCTGTATCCCACACCCACCAGCTTCCACTGATCACAAGAGGCAGCAGAAAGGAAAGGAACAAAACCGAAAGTGAAGAACATTTACTTTCCTCAGAAACCAATAACGCAGAGGATGAATCTGGTGGGGAGGAAATCAAGTTTAACAAAATAAATCTAGTAAAATCCTGTCATTGGTAGAGCTGGTTCAGAGAAATCTACTGAGAATATTAAGGTACAACACATGCCCCTGCTTCCCCTCTTTTGGTGGCGCTCTGGGTCACGTCATGGGAACTGACCTTTCTATAATGGGCTCCCTCTACCCCTTCTGTGTGCCCCAGGAAAAGGCACAATCATCTAATAAGAGCAGCCAAGCTCTCAAGCAAAAGTTAGCACAGGTGGCTTAAGCTGTTTATTTTTCTGCCTCCTGTTTAGAGTGTCAGGTTCCAGAAAGTGCTTATTAATTAATCAGAGGTCAGTTCCATGCTGAGACCAATCGTCCCTCCCAATAAGCACCTGTTTTAAACAATCGCAAGCCAACCCAAAAACCAGTTTAAATAACCAGTCATTTCTCAGGGATGTTGCTGTACTTGATTTGGTGGCAGTGCAAACTGCAGAGATATGAGATATGAGGACTACCACTTACGTGGAGTGCCTCTGGTGAGCACTGAATTAACTTGCTGCAGTTTTGGATGCATCAGAGCATGGAAGAGTATCTTGGAATGATCTCAGACAGCAGCTCAAGGCAAAGCACATTCAGCAAATAAACATTTTTACAAACAGCAGCACTGCTTTGTGGCTGTCATGGTGTAACCCCAGCTAGCAACCAAGCCCCACAGAGCCGCTCGCTCGCTTCCCCACCAGCAGGATCAGGGACAGAATTGGAAGAGTAAAAGTGAGAAAATTTGTGGGTTGAGATAAAGGCAGTTTAACGAGTAAAACAAATGCCATGCACGCAAGCAAAGTAAAACAAGGAATTCTTTCACCATTTCTCATGGGCAGGCAGGCATTCAGTCATCAGGACAACAGGGCTCCATCATGGGTAATGGCTACTTGGGAACATAAACATCACCACTCCAAACATTCCCTCCACTTCCTCCTCCTTCCCACAGCTCTATATGCTGAGCATGATGCCATAAAGTATGGGATATCCCTTGGGTCAGTTAGGATCAGCTGTCCTGGCTGTGTCCCCTCACAGCTCCTTGTGCACCCCCAGCCTCCTCATGGGCAGGGAGGTTTGAGAGGCAGAAAAGGCCTTCACTCAGGGCAAGCCCTGCTCAGCAGTAACAAAACCATCTCTATTACCAACACCCTTTTCAGCATAAACCCAAAACACAGCCCCTTACTAGCTACTTTCTAGTGAACAAAATTAACTCTACCCCAGCCAAAAGAAGCACAGTGGCATATGTGAATGGAGAAGGTACCTGCTCATTTTCAGAGCTACGGTTTGAAATTCACCTTGGAAATGTGCATGTGCACATGCAAAAGCAAACAGATCTCTGCTGATGGTGCTGCAAGTCAGATGCATTTTAATAGGAGAAATTTAATTGCTGTGCTTTACTTCTGAAGCCCAAGACAGTTGCCCAAGCACATGTGCTCATTCACACAGAAGTGACTAGCACAGGTAAGACACAAGAAAGGGGGATGGGGAGAGATTAGACATGGGTCCAATTGCTAGAAAGGCAAAACAGTTTGCTTCCACAAAGCAGAAGAGACACACTGGACATATCTTTCCAAGCTCAAATTTCTCTGATCTGACGCATCAAAGTACTAATTTGCTTAATGGTGCCAAGGCAGCTCTGCTATTCACAGAGAAAACTGTCCACCCGTGTCACCAGCTGTGCCCCTGCCTGGGAAACCAAGAGAGTGAGGGAGGTTTTCTTTCATCTTTAAGCTCAGAGCCCAATTAACTGTGTGGGTCCCTGGGCATGTGGCAGAGGTTGAGGCTGGGGAGGTGAGCAGTGGTAGCAGCAGCACCTGGCAGTATTAGTGCCTAACTAGGGGAAGAAGCAGGAGGGAGATTATAGAAGCAATAAGACTGAGCATGGGGACAGGGGGTTCTGGTTTTGTAGAGCAGAATGCAAAGGGGCACACAGAGAGCAACAGCTAAGACAGTATCTCATTTTTGCAGGTTAAACTGGGAAATGAGTACAGTAATTAGATCCCTGCTTACACATTCAATCATCAACATTCAAGACCTCAAATAGATATCTTCTTATGGATGGCCATTTCTCTTCAAAACAGATGGATGTATATTTTTAATAGAACAAGCCATACTTTAAGCTCTATTTCTCCATCCCCACCCCAAAATCATAACAGACTTACCAGATGATGTTTTCTGAGTAGAACAAGTTGAGAGAAAGCCTTTAACGGCTGCTGCAGCCCTTTGAAGAAAAGTCACTATCCCTGCTGAACCTCAAGATCTTATGCAACAGACAGGAGTGTCACCACAGAAGTTGCCTGTAAAAAAGAGAAGAATGGGATGTGAACTTTTTTCTATAGAGAGCTGGTATGGTGTAATCTTTCGAAATAGTTCCAAGAGACAGCCTTGCCATGATTAGGACCCCATATCCAACAAGTCTAACTGCAAAAGTATTTCTATGAAGGGAAAGGTATTAGGCTAGCTGACATAACTGCAAGTGTTAACAGAAATCCCTCCAAGAGCATGGAAGCATGCCATATAAAAATCCCTTGTCTATCAGCAAAAGAACTCGGTTAAGCTCCTCCATTTCTCTCACCCCAACACTAATGTGAGCTCTCTTACCTAGTAACTCTTTGGTTAGTCCAAATCCTTTGCACACCATCAGTTGGGCACGACAATTAGACAGATGTCTTTCAGTCCAGAAAGTTCAGGACTTCAAGACAAATAATGGATTTTAATAAGGCTACAAGTCTCCTGTGGCAGCTGCAGCACAAAGCAAAGAACAAAGTCACAATGCTGCATATTTAACAGTTGGCTCTTATTTCCTAGAGTTAGCTATCAAAATATGAGCAAAGGCAAAAGGGACTGTAATGCCCTTCAAAAAGAGAAAAGAAAAAATATCAAAGATGGGATACTGGTCCAAATCTATTTTGGTCATATTATTCATTACTTCTGAAGTTAACCTTTCATATGGTTTAGAAGTCTCTGGTATTGCCACATGAATGAAGATTTATCTCCCACCCTAACTAGGCACGATAAGGGAGGAAGAAAGGGAAATGGATGAAAGTGACAGAAGATTTTTAGTGACATGGTTCAGCATTGCTATTGTTAGCTCCTCAGTTCTGCCACGTTCAGGCCTCAAAGCTCTCTGTGGTGAGAGCTTTGCCCTGAGGTGCCAGGTTTGTCTGCTGGAAGCAGGATACTGGCACCCACCAGCTTTCCTAACTCTCTTTGAGGAACTTGCCCAGTTTTCTAACATGCACTGAAGCACCCATGGATTCATTAAAAGCCACACCACACCACAGATGTTTGCAGATTTTCGCAGGGGAGTTACAAAAGCCAGAAGAACTTGGGTGCTCATCTGGTGGCATTTGTGTCTCTCAGGGGTATCCCGGCAACTGCACGATTCCTTCCCAACCAGGAAGGATGACATCCATGTCAAGCTCATCTCCTCGGGAATTTTTGGGGTATTGATAGGCTTTGTCCTGGGAAGAATAAGAACCTAGAGCATTAAATTCAGCTTTAATATTAAGTTTTAAAAGGACCTTCACCGGGTACTAGAACAATTCCTATATACGACCCTCATGGAAACACATGGATCATGGCTGAAGACAGTCTGAAGAGCAAAACCTTAAAATACTCATTTTAAAAGTTCACCTGGAAAAAAAAATGTGTTCAATTAGATGGCAAACTAATTAGGAAAACTACCACATTCCTATACTACCAGGTCAGGCCTTGTTCATTATAATCCTACAAAACTCAAATTCACTTTAGCCTTGTTTCAAGCTTCAGCATTTTGCCCTTACTGCATCTCCACTGATAGATACTTCCCTTGTTATCCACACTAAGTTGTTTTCTGGTTACTTTCTGACTCTTCAAATTTCCCAGCCTCTTTCTCACCTGTCATAACATCATCCTGAAGTTCTAGCTTATTCGGGCACTAAAGCCTAATTCTATGTTTTGGTTCGTGGGCAAAAGTAATTTAGTTTAGAGACAGGCACCCACAAACTTCTGTTATTCACCAGTTCTAGAGAAGGAGGGGAGGAAAAAAGGAGAAAACAGGCTGTTTCAATATGTTGGCACATAAATAAACATTGGAATCTAGTTTAGTATACCCAGTCTTGAAAAACTGCCAGCCATAACAAATGCTATTACATAGCAGTGAGTCTGTGTGCTGGAGGCTGCTCCAGAGAGCTGTCTGTGAGACTCCTATTCAGGCAAAACTTTGACTGATGGCCCCATTTCTGACAGCATTTTCTTCTGTACTGCACGTAAATAGTTATGGTAACTAACCTGCTATTCTCAGCTGTAAGAGATATACTTTTAGAATTGTTGTGCTCTTTTGCAAATAAGCTCTTGGAGGAAGACAGTTGTGCAGTGTTCCAAGAGCTCCTTAGCATCTCCTCTAACTTTCCCCTCTCCTGTCCTTTCACTCCCAACTCGGAGTTAACTGACATGCTTAACTGTAGATTTGGTGGGTGTTTTCTTAATGAAAAAAATATTCCTAGCATGTTCCATTGCCCTAATAGTCTTAAGCAGGAAGCATTACTACTGCGTTTGGTAACAAAAGAGTGGTTTTGTTCAAGTGTTGGGGATAAAACCAGCTTCTTCCCCTTACCTGAGAGCTACAATGAACATGCACATAGCCCTCAACCGCACCAGGACAGAGGTTAAACACCCTCTTCTCTAGAGCAGGAGCCATCACCACTGCTGTGATGTTAACAGGATCAGGGTCTACACAGAATGGTTACTGTCCAAAAACTTTCTCCAGAGGCATCTCTTTATTTTGAAAATATTTGGAGAAACACGTACGCTAAAATTCGCCTGCAGTACTCCCAAAGGCCGGTGGTGGATTTCTCCACGACACTTTGTCTACCAGCAAATCGGTGTGGACACCTACAGAGATGAAGTTCTTCTGTATAACATCTGCAAACACAAGACACTATACCCACGCAGAGGCAGAATAAAGGGGCATGAGGGAAGGGAAGAGAAAAAAACAGTGAAATGCTGGGAGAAGGAACACCTTCAGCATAACAAATAAAACCTCTGCAAGATCAAGTTTCTTGAGTTTTTCCCCACTCCTTTCCTATTACTTCCCCTTCCCCATTTACCTTTTGTGCCAACACGTTCCAGTTAATTCCTTTTGTTTCCAAGTTGCTGCTTAATACAGCACTTTTCCCCCTACACTGTGTACAGGCTCTTTAAAACAGGAAACAAAAAGCATTTCCTCCATGTATTCTGAAATGGAATCACCTTGATGTGCTCCTGCTCCCTGCCTCACTGCATTTCCAACGAGATTTTACTTAACTGCACAGCATCCTGAACACATGCAGATAGAGAGGCCTCCAGAAACTTTAACTTTCCAGTAAACAGCATTAAAGTTCTCACTTTCTTTTTAATTTAGCTTTCTTTTAATCTGTAGATCATGTTTATCTAGACTTCTGTCTCAGTGGTGGGATTGCACCTCAGCAGGGTCAAGGTGAGGAAAATGCAGCCTTCTGCATTGAAGTTAACACATTTTCTGACGTGAAGATTCACACCCAGACCCCTCAGTGCCTCAGTGTCATCCATTCTTTTACCAAGAGGCAAATCACGTACCATCCTTGCCTCAGAGGATATGGAGGATGGGGGCTCACCTTTGAAAATGAAGCTGACAATACAGGAAGTCACAAATCACTTACATGGACAAGTGTCCCTAAGGGGGCGCCCAAACATCACAGCTCATTTCTCCGTAGTCTCTTTTACTGTTCTCTGAGGCCCTAGGAGGGCTGTTCTCCTGCTGGATCAATGCAGCACGCTGACACAGGGATTAAGGTCCTCAGCCAAGCTTACAGCCTGGGCTCTACCGCTTAACTTAAGGCTGCCAACACATCGGAGCCATGCAACTGGGGCTTTCTGAAACTGGCCCAAGTGAAAGTGGGAAATTTCTAGGACTGAATGTCCTCAGCTGGATCGTTTGTTGTTACCTGGAACTTTTCTTCCTCTCTGACTCTCTTCATAAACCCGAAGAAACTCCTCTTGGCAGTTCAGCAGTGATGTTATTGACGGATACGTTACAATAATCTTTGCCATGCCCTTCAGAGACAGTCAGAGTATCCAAGAGCACCCTGTGCTTCCCACGTAATGTGATGAGGAAGGAGCAGATATAAATCCCTGGGGCTCTTCTAGCTCCACTTCTAATGCCCATTCTGTGGATAAATGTGCACTTCAGTGATAAAAGCATTAAGACAAGACAGTAAGAGCTTTCCACAACACCTGGCAGTCCTGCCCGTGATTGAAGAGAGTCTAACAGGTCAATAAAGTTAGTGAGAAATGGTTTTCCAATATTAGTTTTCTTTTCTTATTTTTTAAACCTATTCCTCCCCTGCCCCAGTATTACTGGACTTGGTGGAAGCCTGAAGATCTTGATATCACTAGCAAGAGCACAGTTACTCACTGGAAAGGCCAAAATGATAAAAAGCTTCACCTACATAGGTCATCTCTTTCTATATATATAAATTATTTATAATCCATTCCCATCAGTTGGATCATTTTTTAGGGTTCAGCATTTAAGCTGGTACAAGCCTGCAGGAGCTCTCGAAGTGTACATGATCACAAGGCAACCCTGTTGCCCTGAACTCAGAGACCCAGGCTAGAAGCACAAAGGGCTGAGCTGCTGGGCCCTAGTGGAAAGCAGATTTGCTTGCAAATTTGTTCTGACCTGTGCTTTAAATCAGTGCCTGGAAAAGAGATAAACGGATACCAGGCTGGTCACATATCCAGGCTAAAAGACCTATCAACCTCAAGTACTCACTACTGAGGAAGAAATGTAATTTTTTTGTTTAAATTGACCTTGTGGTCAGCTCTTGAGAAGAGCTATGAAGTATTATACTTTTGTCTGTGAAGTCCCCGATTCTCCAGAAATACAGGAGAGCAGGCTTAGCCTATAGCTTCATGTACACACAGTGCACTCAGATTCAGCACTCGTTAAATAAGAGACCAAATCAACAGGGAAATATTTGGAAGCATCTGAGTGGTTATAACAGAGCAGGAGGAGAGAAAACAAGATCACTAATGCGAACTGTGTGTCCCTTTAGTACGAAGCATAATAGGGTTGGTTTGCCTCCCAAGGCAGCAATTTTTTAAGTCACAGCCTCTGCAGAGCAGCTTAAATTCTGTGTAAGTGTGCTCCCTCCCACACCAAGATTCTGTGAGCTCTCTGCTCAGATGGGATGCTGACGCCATGCTGTGTGTCTGTGTACCTGCACAGGATACCGAGAGTGCAGGGAGGGAAGGGCTTAGCCCTCCTGCTGGGTGGGTAGAAATCCTTCCAGTCCACAAGGGAGATGAAGAACATTTGCCTCCTGAGGAAGGTGCTGTGGTGTGAACAGCTCTGCACAGCAGCACTTGTGAGAGGGAACGCACAGGGAAGAGGTACAGTGCCTAAACCCTCAGCTGAAGAGAGCTCAGCCCAGCTGAGTTACAGGGAGAGTGCCCTTCCTCACGGAGAGTTGGCTTCAAAAAAATCCAAAGCTCATCCACCACAGTCTAGGTTAAAAGCAATGAGTCAATCACACAGTTTTGCACAAGGGCCCCTGCACACACCCAGCACTGCTGGAGGATATGGTCACCGTGCTGGCATCAGGGGACAGCAGGGAACACCAGTGTAGTGTGGGTGCTGCAGTCTGGAAGATGATAAAGTCCAACAGGCTGAGCCACAAGGGCTCATCCCTAGGTTCATTTTAAGAGTTGTTTTCACATTCAGGTTACTGAGCTTGCCATAGCTTTGAGCTCATCCAGAGATGAGCAGCTCAGCTCAGACAAGCTCGCTCCAGGGTGAGCAAGAGCCTTTTGCATGGTTCCAGCCTCTGCTAACCTGTGCTAATGATGTCCCCAGAGTTGTTGGCTGTGCTGCACTTCCCTGTGGAGAGAAATTATCCCCACCTCCTGTTGCTTACCACTTTGGGGGGCCTATTTTTATCTCAGTGGTGTGATGTTGTGGAGCACCAGCATGGATGCCAGTGGGAAGAGGAGGAAAGCACACACTGCCTGCTAACCAGCTCAAGGCTGCAAGCAGTGCTGGTAGCATGTCCCTCCTGAACAGCTTGCTTTTTAAATCGTGAGCAACTGCAGTCCAATTTGTTGCCAAAGCTCGTGTCACCCAGCAACTCAGGGGTACTTCAGCCTTCTCATCATCCTTCCTCCTACACAGTATTGGATGTGGAGAAACATTTAGATGCTTAATAGGTAGGAGGAGGCACATTAGCAGGACAGGGCTGTTTGCTGTGTTTTAGAAGCAGCAGCAAGCTGACAGTGTCTCATCCAAAACCACAGCTCCATTTAAGCAAAGTGCATGCATAAGAGATTCAGTCCAAAACATGGAAGATAAAAAAACCAATACCTTATTTCAAGGATGGTAAGGCGGGGGGGGNGAGCAGATTAAGCAACAGACCCAAGTGCACAGGAAATCTGCAGCATCAGTGGTAATGGATCCCTGCTCCTCTACTTCCCACAATAGGAAGACAATCATATAAAGGTCAGATAAAGGAGCCAAGTACCTGGATACTGAAACTTCGAGTCAGCATCTCACTCAAAGAACTCTCAGGGCTTTGAACCTGTTGTATGAAAGCGTATGTGAGAGCTGTGTGCACTGCCACAGCCTCCACCTCTAAGAAGGGTTTACACTACAGAGCTGAGCAATTCCCTGCATCAATTGCCTAGCCAGAGAGCCATTACTGCCTTCAGAGTCGGTGGTCAGAAGCCAGTTGTGCCAGATCCAAGGGGATGTCCAATTCCCAGCTTATCTGGGGGGATGTTCTGGCTACCATACAAATGATGACTTCTTTTGGTGACTGGTTTTAGCTTAGGAGAACGTTCTCCCTTAGTCAGCATCTGTACTGACATTTCTGTTAAGTCAGTGTGGGACTAAGGAAGATGCCACAAGAGACAAAGGCAACTGCAGCACAAAGCAGGGAAGATCAAGTGCTCATCTGACCTGCGAGCGGACCCACAACATGCTCTTTTCTTTAATACATACTTTAATTTCCTGCTCCTAACTGCAGCATATTTTAATCAGCATGCAGGGGAAAAAAAATTTATTCCTATCAGCAGAAGCCTTCCATTTTCTGTTGACAGCAATAGGATAAAATATGGGATGGGCAGAAACACAAACGCTCTGTCCAGGATTAGGTTTTTCCTCTTAAGAAATGACATGGGACAATCACACCTATTCATTAACATACTTGGCTATATGTGTGCACATGCAGGGAAGGAGGAGGGATAAAGCTCTGGAACACAGAAGTTTTGCATCGGCAGTTTGCTAGAGCAACTACTTCGAGCCAAAGGGAAACATTTCTCTAGAATGACAAATTAATTTATTTAACATATAAAACAAGAGACTTGAAGCAATCTAGAATCTTTCTGAAATCTCTCAAATCCCATCAGATTACACAAGATGAAGTGGTGGATTTCTCCATTTGGCAATGAAACTATAAAGCCAAATTCACCTTGACCTGCGTAGCCTCAGCAGGAAAGTAACTTCTGGGGAAGAGAGAGCTGGTGCAGGGAAGCAGTATGACAATGCTGGGTTCATGTGGAGTACTTCAAACAGGTTTTCTTTCTGTAAGATGCCATCACTTTCATGCAATCAGTGCTTATTTACTAGCATATGCTACTCTTTCTCTGGCAAAATTTATCCCACAGGCTTCTGAATGTGGTGCTAATTATATCTAGATACATAAATGCACAAGTTCAGTTTAGAGCATTTTCCCAAACTCTGCTGCCCATGAAAGTGTGGGGCTGGTAGGCATTTTAACAAGCAGCCGTTTTTTTTACTGAGAAAAGTATCTGCCCAAAGATTATATTCAATTTGAGAGTCAGAAGTGTAAAACACAAGTCTTATGCTTCTGAAACTCCCATTCTAATTTCCAGTAAGTTCTATTTAGGGGGAAGGTATGAGGAAAAGGAGGAAGTGCAGACTTGCTGGAAGAAATCACCTAGTTTGTTTTTTTTCCTTTGCCTTAAAAGTTGCCTTAAAAAGTCTACCAGACAAAACCCCAATGCACTTGGGATATTTTATACACAGGCATTATATTCAGGACTCATCTCAGACAAAGATAATTCACCTTTCTTCAGCAGTCCCATCCAGTCCAGGAAAATCCTCAGCCTTGAATAGATCCCTGGTTTCTTTGGGCTGGCGCTGCCAACACCCCAGCTGACAATGCTGTAAAGTGCAAATGGTCCGTTTCCCACGTCGCAAACCAAAGGGCCACGAGAACCATCCTAGGAACCGAGAGAGAGGACTCAGTGATCTCATCTGGCCTTAGCACTGCTGCAGGTAAGAACAGAACTTCTGGAATCACATTTGCCCAGAAAAGCCCTCCTGCAGGAACTGGGAACAGAGCTACTGGTGCGACTCAGCAGCAGCCTGCAACAAAGAGACTGATTTAAAGGCTGGGTTACCAGTGAGTGAAGACTGAGCACAGGCTGCAGACAAAATATGATTAAAGTGTGCTCTTTAGTGTTACACATAATTTATTAGTCCACCATAAGATTGTGGTATTGAGCAGAACTTGCATTTTAGCTTGACAATGCCTCAGTCAGAATTACTTTGCCTTCTATTTACTCAGCTGTTCTTACCCACTTGCATTGTGATTTGGGGGAGATTAGTCAGTTCTTCAACAGTGCTCTGAATCCAAGGATTTTATAAAAACAATACAAGTCATAGTTCACCTTGACAGAAGAGTGCTGTGAAAAAGAGTTCCGAGCAAGCTACAATGGGAAGTGTTTCACTGGGATCATAGATGGGCCTTGGGAAGTGCAAGCCCTTTCCAGTCCATTTCCCTAAGTGATCCACAGACATCCATATGCAGACACTTTCAAGAGGGCTCACCTATAATATTTCTCCCCCTGACAGGAGTCCTGGTCTCCCACAGAAACAAAGCCAGCACAAAGCATCCTGGCAGTGATGCCTCCAGGGTAACTGAAGTAGTAATTTATCTCACAGACTTCATTCTCAGGTACAGGTGCTCATGTCTGCTGCAACTGCCTAGCTCGGCTCCCATCTGGTTGGGAAATCAATTTGAGGTTAGGTCTGGGCAGAAGAAGAAAGTACTTCTGACAGAAATGTAATCTCAGCAGCATCAAGGGAAATGTTGAAGTCATAGCTCAGCCTGCTGAATTGGGGATGCACCACAGTGGTCTTCATCTGTCTCATCTGACTAGGGCAGAGAAGGAAGAAGCTGCCTTTTAAGTGCAGCCTGAACGGATGCTTGTAAAGGAAGAGGGGAAAACAATGCCACAAATTATGACCAACCTCGAAAGAGGTCATGAAAAGAAATTTTAAAAAGGCGCAAGGACTTTGAAAAACAAATTCCCTACCCCTCCACTCAGTTGAGAAGACTACTGGGACATGGACCTCCTGAGACTAAAGTGAAGGCTTCACTGTGCAAATAAAAGCCACTAAGGTTTTGCAGAAGCCTAGTGTGAGTCACTTGAGCTTCTTTCCTACATGTATTTCTTCCTCTTCCCCATTAGGAAGAAAGAGTCAGCAAGGTTTTTATAGACAGATATATTGCTAGGCACTAAGGGAGCAAGATGTTGAGGATACACAGTCATCTCTATNCCCACATGCATTTCTTCCTCTTCCCCATTAGGAAGAAAGAGGCAGCAAGGTTTTTATAGATAGATATATTGCTTGGCACTAAGGGAGTAAGATGTTGAGGATACACAGTAGTCTCTATTAGATTTTAAGACTTTTTACTGCCGGTAGTAAGAACCAGGTATTAAAACACACTTCCTTACACTGCAAGGTAGCTGAAGGAAACCAGAGTTACTGGATTTCACTTCTCATTCTTCAACCTGTGCTACTTATCACTCATTTTGCCTTGCTGCCAACACTTTTATCTGTACGTATAGATCTGTTTTGAGAAATATTACAGGGTCAAATACACCGAAGTCAGTACTTTCAATGGTATTGCTTGGATTTTACCTTTTCTGTTGACTCTTTCAGAGCTCAACGATGGTCTCCTGCTGTCACAGCCCAGTGCAAGGGTTTATTGGACCTGTGTGATGAAAGCAAACATACTGGAGTTACTTACAGTCAGCCATAGAGCTTCCTAATTCAGCAGTCACACATCCCTTCTGGCTCTTCTCTCATTAGTCACTTATTCCCAGGACTGCTGAGCAAGAGCTTCTCACTGTGACAACTGTGTTGCATCAGTTCTGGCTCTGATAGCAGATAGTCCAGTTAACTTTAATGGATTTCTTACAAGGAAGACCAAACTGTTCCCACTCGAAAATCAGTGCTCATGGAGGAAGGGCAGGAGAGAGGTTTTGCAGGGGGAAAAAAGGTATGAATATAACTTACAGCTGTGCCCCCAGCCTGGAGGAGCAGGGGAGTGCACAGCATGGGGAGAGGAGCAGAAGGGGCCTGGGAACATGTGGGTCACACTCACAGCCACACACAGTGGGCAGGCTGATGACAGCCCTGTCACAGTGGCAATCTCCAAGTAGCTTCAGGGCAGCAGTGAGGACAGCCTCCTCAGCCCCCCCAACATGCTTGAACAGTCACTGGGGAGTAACTGGGGAAAAAACATAGGTGTCTGCAAGAGAGCCAGAAAACTTGCCATACTTTCACAGGCAAATTTCTTGTTTTCCTAGATAAACTCACACTATGGATGCAGCAAGGCCAAAGATGTAGGAGAGAAAAAATTTGTCTGCTCTGTCTGGAAGTAGTGGGGGGAGGATAAACCGGTACACAAAAACTTGAATCCTGAGGAGGAGCTCCTTCAGAGAGCAAGTGAGGCTCAGGTACTGAAAGAGGATCTCTCCCCCACTCTACTCTGTGTCCCTGCTCCCAGCAGGAAGTGCAGGTAACTGGAATGGAGAGGAGGTACCACAAGTATGGATAATGAGTGATGGTGCACCTATGTATCACTTTTCATCCACACAAGTGCACAAAAGGGGACCTGAGGTCAGAAAGCATCTGCCTCAGTGCATAATCCTCTTATAAGTTAGAGGAAAGAGCCTCAGACCAAATCAATTGAGCCGAATTTAATTTCTTTACCTAAGGAGACATCCTCCAGATGCAACATCGGTGCAGTTAATCCTGAACCTTCTCTTCCTGCCTTCTTTGTCAGTTAGCTCTGACTTGGGTCAATAACTCTGGCTTGTCCCCTCAAAGACCCCACTCTGGAAGGGAAAAGTTACTCATCTCCTCAAGCAGCAGCTGGCAAGCACTCGTGAAAGTAGGAAGCAACAAGAGCAGACTGGTCCCCAGGATCAAGGCTCTCCTCTGTAGCGAGGTTTTCAAAGGAAATATCAGATTAACAGAATTAACAAGACTGCTTGTTTCAGGTAGGAGATGTTAGTCATCTCATTTCTCAGTGAGAATAAGAAAAAAAGCACTTGATGCACCTCCCTTATTCAGCAAGGGAGCTCTGCTACAAGTAACTGTTCTGTTTCAAAGTTACCTTGACAGAATGCAGCAGGATTAGCCTGAAAAATAAACTCAGGTATCGAAGAACAGCTGCAAATGATGTGGAAATCGTTAGACACAGCAAGCATCTCTCTACTAACAAACAAACAAAAGCGAGCCAGGCTTTAAACCCTCTGAAGCAGTTTTCCCCATCACTTTGAAAATGTACCAGCATGGCATTCCCTGAATTCAGCACTGGTTTGGGAGCTGAGAATCCACAGAGATTACCTGCAGGAATGATCAAGGATCTGTATTTTTAAGATGAGAAATGTCATCCTGTAAGCACCTGTGACTTTAACTAATTTAGATTTCTAAAAAAATCCCAAACCATAGAGACTTGGTGACTTTCTGATTAGAAAGCAAGAGCAGCCAGAATTAATCTACTATAGTTATGCCACATGTACATAAAAGTAATCTTAATTTCCTTACAGAGGAATTACAAGTAATCTTCAACACACAGTGTGAATGCCCCTCATTGCACAAAACGGAACTCCAAACCAACAAACCACACTTAAGAATTGAATTTGTCACCATTGCAAGCAAAACCTCTCTAGAACAGTCTATGTGTCCAGGTTAAGGACCTGGAGAGCAGCTGCTGGCCTTTTCTTCCTATTGAGAGCATTCAGTTTGCATAACATCTGAAAGTCCTGTAATTGCAGCTGGACAGGAAGCTTGCACCGTATTCCAGAGGAGCTTTCCTGTAGGAATCTGAATTTCTGATGGCAAAGCTGTGCTGAAGAGAATCGAGGGAAATGCTCCAGGATGCTGAAAGCTCTCCCATGAAAGATTCCAGATCCAAAATTGTCAGCCTTGTTCCCCCCACTTAAATAGTCCTTTCCAAAGGAAACCAGATTTCTTTCTGGAACTGTGGTGCTAATACGCACGCAGCATTTGGTAAACATATGCAACTAAATTACCACCACAAANGAAGAACATTTCTTTCACTGAAGGTTTTTATACTGATAAAACTGAAGCAGATTTAAAGTGAGAAATTAAAAAGTATTTCCTTCTGAAAGTGCGGGAAAGAGATGCCTCAGGTCAGCAATTTTTCATTAATGAATTTCCAACAGAATTAGCTCAATTTGTTAAGAATCCATTTCAGTATGATTAAACACCCACCAACAACCGTCCTTTCACTCTGCCTTTCTTGGAACATTTCTCTTTTTCAGTGACACTTAGAGCAAGGTTCTCTCGCAGCCTCCCGAGAGGGAGCGATGCAGAGCCAAGGCCAGATCCAGCAGCACACACCTGTGCTCTCCGCTGGCTCTGCAGCAGGACATGAGCCATGCTCCCAGAGCCAGCCCTGCAACAGCAGCAGGCTGGTTATGGGAAAGCAAGGCCTTGGATCAGGATGTGGGATCTCCTGTGCCAACAGCACACTTGGCCATCGTGACAGGCAAGACAAAAGGACAAAGCCTCAAGGCTGCTGCAGAAACCCTTCCAGGGGTACAGAGTACCATGTTACCAGACAGCATATTTTGGTGATAAAATATGCCTGTTTCCACAGGATTTCTAATTTAAGTCTGAAAAAATTAGTGCTCACACAGCTGGTTTTTGTTTTCCTCACAATAAATAGTAACTGCATCGTAAATGCAGCTCAGGCTAAGTTCCACTGCAAAGTCTTCAAACTGCAGCTGCAAAGTGGACAAGAAAGAGGGAATTCTCAAGACTGAAATACTTAAACTTCTTAACCGTGGGCTGGGGAAAAGCTAGGTTTTGGAAGAATTTGGGCAAGACTTCCCTTGGTGAGTGTGTCACATTTTTCATCAAAACAGTTTGTTGGCAATCTTGTTCTGACTGCTCCTTCCTGTGCAGGGCTACAGACAGGTCTGCAGAGGAAGAAGCTGGCCTAAGCTCTGTCTTAAGCCATTTTAGCAGTTTTCTTTACTGCAGCACTCAATGCCTTGTACTTCTGAAAGGTCAGTGCCCCATACGGACTGCCCTTCCAAGAGCTTTTCCTCCAAGCATAGGAAGTGTGTGATTTGTCATTCGCTGATTTTGTTTTTAATCCAGACTGCAGGTTCTCACAGCAACAGAGCAGCAGCAAACCAAAGAAAAGGTCGCCATATGCTCAAGCATCCCTAGGTTTAACACTGTGTCATGGTTTAACCAAAGCAGGCAATTAAGCACCACACAGCCACTCACACATCACCACCTCTGTTGGGATGAGGGAGGGAATTCAGGAAAAATAAAGGAAAAACCTGTGGATCTGAGATAAGAACAGTTGAAATTAAAAATTATAATAATAATAATAAGTAGTAACAATGATAGTTGTAATGAAAGTGGAGACAGCAAAAAGAGAGAGAGGAATAAACCCCAAGACAGACAAGTGATGCACAGGGCAATTGCTCACCACCACTGACCAACACTCATCCCATCTCCCAGCAGCGATCAGCAGCTCCCCTCAGTTTATATACTGGGCTCAGTGTTCCATGGCATGGAATATCCCTTGGGCCAGTTCAGGTGAGCTGCCCTGGCCACGCTCCCTCCCAGCTTTTGGTGCCTCTCCTCACTGGCAGAGCATGAGACACTGAAAAGCCCTTGATTCAGGGTAAGCACTACTTAGCAACAACTAAAACATCAGTGTGTTATCAATGCTGTTCTCATCCTAAACCCAAACCACAGAACTGTGCTAGGAAGAAAATTAACTCTAGACAAATCTTAGATGAAACCACGACACAATGTTTTCCAGCCCTCTTTTCTCCCAGCAGGGGAGGAAAGATGTTCCTGCATTGAACAATGTAAACGGCAACAGGACTCATCCTGAGCTTGGTGGGTGGCTTGCTGTAACAGGCTGTATTGCCTGGTGCAACAGGCAGTAAGAATTAAGAGATGCTGGTACTGGGAGTGGGAGCCAGTATCAGACAGCCCACGCAGAGTGAGAAGCAGACCCTTTGGTATGGAATAAGGAATGGTTTGTGGGGGGGTTGACACTGCCTTGAGAAAAAGGCTGATTCTACTGTTTGCAACATGCTCTCTACCTTCCCTTTACCCTCAGACCTGTGCTGGACTTCAAGAAAAAGCCATCCTGAGATGAGCCTGGTGGCTACAGGTTTCACGCACTTACAACAGTCACAGCCGCCCCATACAGGGGTTCGAAGGTGATGTCTAATTGACAAAACATGCCCTGCAAAGAAGCAGCGACCTGGAAACTTTACAATTTACAGTTTCATGCGTCACAGATGTTTCTGGCAGGATTTTGTTGAATTGCTCCCCTGAACAGTTCTTAGTGCAGGGGTTTAAGTGCAGCTTCTCCTTTTATTACCTTTACGACATACTCTGCTGGACCTTCAATGAGCCAGTGACACTTCATGTCCCTGGGATACAAGCCAGGCTAATCAGCAGTGTCAATCTTCCCCTCTTCCACTAACACTGCGACACTGCCACAGCCCGAGCCTGCAACACTCAG
>VZTG01001229.1:0-53497 GCA_013397845.1 Melanocharis versteri
AGGGAAGGGAAGGGAAGGGAGTTTTATTTTCTTATTATAATTGAAGCTTTTTTTGTTGTTTACCTTTTGGCATTTATTCCTGAATGCTGAAAACATATTCTATTACTTCCCATTTTCATATCACACACTCTAGCAGCTTTAGAAAGGCAGACTTTAGGTTTCTGTCCAGCTGAGGTAAAGTATGCACAACTGCATTCCCTATTGGAAAGAATCCTAAATTTAACACTAAAACCTGTCAATGTTTTTCCTTCTGTAACTGGAGGATCTTTGATGACTGGCAAAATTACAAATGTCTTACCTCTGTGTTTTTGCATGTGCCATTCTCTTACTCTGATGTGTTTTCTTCTTCCTGGAATGGCTTCATAGACCAATGGCACATCGCATATGCAGTGAGACTCATGTCTTAACTCTGCTGGATGTGCACTTTACTTCTGATACATGATGCAATAAATCCATAATTTTTTTCAACTTTACATATTTGCTATGTTTGGTTTAAACAGGCTTTTCATAGCCTCCTGTTTTCTGATCGAGGTCTAAGATTCCCTGAGTTTGTTATTTTCCAAAACACAATGAGGAAAAGGGAAGTTTAATTTGCCAGTGTAGAGCAAAACACTCTGGGGTGGCTCAATAGTCTTAACAGAAATTCTTTGTCCAGAAGACTGATTAATTTTTTGTCAATGGCATAGCATGCTCTGTGCATGGAGGCCATTTAAATGACAGGCTGAAACTGCATATGGCGTACCTGGAGCTGGCTGCAACTTTAAATAATGACTTATACAGTAGGATTTATCTCATCTAAATTTGTCTGCCTAAAGGTTGAGCATAAAGCCCAAGATAATTTTCAAGATTTCTTCTAATGTTAATGAAAGAGACAGGTGCCTTCATGGGACAATTATTCCTGGCATCATTTGGGCTGGGTATGCAGCACTCTTGGAAATGGTGTCTGTTGCCTGTGGAATTATTCTGGATGGCTAGTTCACCATTGGCTAACTTAACATACACAGTGAATTGTTCTTTGCTTTAAAAATTCATTGTACATATCTCAAGATAGGGTGTCTTATCTCTGGCTTTTTTCTAGGCAGAAAGTGTTGAAATGTTCAAGTGCCCGAGGTGAGTTTTTTGGGGTTGGCTTTTGGTTTTTGATCCTGGCTTCAAATCAGCAGGAGAGTACACCTGGTAGCCACCCAGCTGTATGGGTATACGTGTGTGCTCTTTATGTATGAGTGACTGCTTTGTTCTAGTGCTTCTGAAGCCAGTTGAAGGACAAAGCAAACACTGAAAAATTAAATAAACATGAGACTAGATATTAGGCTGTATCAGGGCTGAGTTGGCACCAAAAGACTCTAACAACTAGTTCATACCAAACACTGTGCTTTCATAGAGGAGGAATCTCAGGAAATATACAGCTGTCATGAAGTCTCTTTCATCATCCCCAGTCTCTAGAAGTGGAGAAGGTGTGAAACTGTCCATAAGAACAGTGTTTACAATTACTATAACTGTCCACTGAAGCCATGCACAGCCAAAGTCTGCTCTGAGTTGCTTGCATATGTGCTGGGAGCTTGGATATTGCAGTTGCTATATTTGATGGAAAACAATATTGTATAAACGCCTAAATTCTAAATGAGCATTTTATCTACTCTTGCAAAATAAATTTGGTTTGCATTCAATTAATGACCAAAGTGTGCTTCACTGAATAGTATCCTAATCCAGTAAGTGTTGTGCTATCTTCCATAAAAGTAAAATAAATACGTTTTCCTTGAGATGCCGAAGTAATAAAAAAGCAGCATATTTTGCAGTCAAATAATTTAAGTCTTTTAGGTCTTTTATTGTCTTCCATGAGTTCTCTACTACTTTATCAAAAGAAAGAACAGAGAGAAAAAAATAACTCGGAGGAAAAGAAGAAAAGAATCATTGCTAACCAGCTTAGCAATTATAAAGCAAAGGAAGAAAATGAGAGTATCAGATAAATTTTCTTATTGCTAACAGTAGCAAAAATCCCTGGAGGAAAGGATTTTAGTGTCATCCCTAGAAGAGAAAAAAAGCCTGAGCCAGCAGCCTGGTATTACAATACTTTTTAAGGTTTCTCTAGGGATGCTAAGGAAGAGAAAATAGATATATATGTAGTGGTGGTGAAGAAGGCCTAGGCTTTGATCTAATGCAAATTCCACTCCAAGTTAACTAGATAAATCTCCTTAGATAGTTTCATCCTGGAAACTTCCTGAATACAGGTGTGCAAGATTAAAATATAGAAAAATGTGGAACAACATATGTCACACAAAAATGTTGTCCTATCAGGAGCTTCAGGAAGCCCTTGTGTTTCCAGAGGTTGAGCATCTCCTGTAATTCCAGGTGCTAAAGAAGGAAGGAAACACTATGAGCCCTTTTTTGTTTTGAAGAATATAATCTGCTTTATGGTATGTTCTGGAAATTGCATGTTCCCTTTGAAAAAAAAAAATAAAGCAAACTGCTCCTTAATACATGGTACATAAATTTCAAAATCACAACAGCTGTCACCTTAGTGCAAGCAAAAATGCTATGATTATTGCCAGAGAAAATTTATGGTAGACACACTGTATTACCTCACAGCAGAACATCAAATTACTTAATCCTCAAAGTCTGTTTCTCTTGATTTTTTATAAAAAGATGACCATAATAATGGAATTTATTTGAGTTCTGGTTCTTAATAATTGAAGTGCAATATTTTTCAGATGCAGGTGCTAGAGGTTAGGCATGTCTGCAAATTTGATTCCTCAAGTTTAAATATTCAGCATGCCAGGTGTCAAGGACAATAACCCCACAGTAAAGGCATTAACAATTAGAAATTTGCAGCTCTGGAGTACACAGAGATTAATCAAAAGCTACTTTCTCAAATACTTTTATGAGGGGATGAGGAAAAAAACCAGCAATCTGCAAGAAAGGAAGAAAACGTGAAGTTTAGCTATCTAGTTGAATTTTAGAGATGGAGAAAGTATTAAATACACTGAAAGGCTTTATGGGATATCAGAAGATTATTTAGGTGCTTGCTTCCTGATGATAACATTGGTTATGACACTGAATCATTATAGATATATCGATGCAATAATATCACAAGATTGCCTGATAAACACTGCAGAAATACTGTTTATGCTGTTGGATGCTGTGCAAGCAGCTTTTGGTTAGCTGGAAATTAAAGCAAACTCCTCAGAATACAGGATCTTGAAGAAATTCAGGTGGAGATAAGCAAAGTTAAGATAAAGGAAATGAAAGAACTTGATTTAAGTTCAGAGGACAAACAAGCACATCCATACATAAACACAAGTAGGCATGCAGTCACACTCAAGAGACTTAATAGATGAAAGATGGAGGAGGGGAAATAGAAGGCTGCAGTTCAGTGGAGATCCTTAATTGATTAGAATGCCCACAGCAGTAAGAGACAACTGGAGGAATCAATTAAATATTACAGATGAGTTATGGCAAGCATAAAACTCTTAAATAAGCAAGTGGAGGTAAAAAAAAATAGACAAGTGAAAAAGAACCAAGAAAATGAAATATGCTAAAGGTGTCCTTTTGTGTCATGCACAGTCAAATGTTTTCTTTCTCCACACGTTGCACTTCTTGTATTTAAAATTTCACTTCTTCGTGGGAATTAAAAGAGAACATCAAAATAACTGTGAATATTCAATATGACCATCACTTTCAAGTGTGTCAGGAAGGGGTGTACCATGTCTCTAGCTCAGTCTGCTGGTCATGAGAGGAGGAAAAAACTTTCAAATGAAATATGGATTAACAAATTTGCATAATAAGATTCTATATCACCCCCTCACACAGAAGCTATAAATTTCTTCAAGCTGGCTGTAAGTTATCCTAACACAGTCATACATTAACCACTGACATTTTGGCTAGAAGTAACTTGTTGCAAGCTTTAATAGACTCTCAGAATCTCAAAAGGGACTGGCAGGCATTTGTAACTGAGAGACTCAGCAGAGGTTGTTACCATGTCGTTTGGAGACCCTATACACACCAGGTAATTTCACCATGCTGCAAAAGATTTCTTAATATTTGTGGAAGCCTATTTTAAAGAATATTGGTTTACATAAACTGCTGTAGGTATGTTTGGGTTTAACAGAATCTTAGAATGTTTTGGATTGGAAGGGATTTCTGAAGTAAAACACAACAAACATAGGAATATGTGTAGAGTTATACTGACTATTATAATACAATAATCAAAGAGTTTAACCTGCAATACATGCAACAGGTTTTAACTTCACTTATCACAGAACCACAGTGAAATTACAGGACACTTCCTCTTACATGCTGCAATAACTTTCATTCATATATGGCTTTGCTTGGTATTTTTTCTACCTTAGAGGATTGAAGAGCACCTTAGAAGCCACCTTCAGCTTTCTGTGAGTATTTACTTGTCTGAGGAGAATATTTGAAAATGTTTTTTAATATCATCATATAGCTGTTTAATCTAAGGTTCACCTCATTTCCAGCAATTTTAAATGAACACAAATTAGGGGAAAGTAATTTTTAAGTTTTTTAAAGAAGCCCTTAAACTGCTCACACATAATTTCTCAGGATGAAGGTCAAATGCACCACCTGAACACTGACCTCCAATCTTAATGTATAAACAGCTTTTTACAGAATTTCAGCTGTCATTTTATAAAAGCAATTGCCTTATACTGTAAGGTAAGTATGGAACTTTAATCTTTTACTTTTGTGACTGTGATTATGCTGCTGTCTGTGACTAGACAGAACAAAAATTAAACATTATTTATAATTTACCACTCCTTGTGCACACAGACACATGCACCATACAGACACGCACAGCAATCTATACATTTTGATCATTTCAATATATATAAGTGAGGGGAAAAAAACATCACTGTGAGGGTGATCAAACACTGGAACAAACTGCCTGGAGAGATGGTTGTAGGAACACTTTCCTCAGACAAGAGAAAACCTCAGCCAAAAGGGTCCCCGATCAACCAAGCCTAGTTGAACCTGCTCCCTGCTTTGGAACAAGAGTGAGTGTAGAACAACTCTGTTGGTACTTTTCCAAACTAAATGATTCTCTAATTCTATGATTATGTAAACCATAAATCCTACTTACTATGACAATCTCTTCTGTACTGGGAAAAAAAACCCCAGCCTTTTTAAAAAATCATTCCTCTGAAATCCTGCAATAAGATGTAGCTCAAGGAAAAAGCAGCTTTCCAGGTGATCTCCCTCCAGGTGTGACTCCTCAGGTGTGATTTCTTCCAAGTCCTGAAAAAGTACTACGAGGAAAATTTGTGACCCTTTTATGAGTAACAACCATGCATTACATATATATACTTTCCTAAGCAAGATTTTGTGAACAGTTGACAATACCTTTCATAAATCTATTTTAGACAGGTGTTAGGATCTTTGGTAACCTATCACTGGGATTATTTACCTGTCCGTTTATAACCAGTTGTTTTCACCTTCATGGCCCCAACGACTTTATCCCTTGTACAGGACTCAGTAAAAACCTCAAAAAATAACTAAAACCCTCTATTTTCTATAATTCTAACTCATAGCAGCACTATTCACACAAAAATGTAGGAAAAGATGACTACTTTCATGGATTTATGTCCTCACTCAGCATGAATACTGTTTCTTGATAATCAATAAATTCATTTAACATGGGCTTTTCCAGCTACTGAAGTAACTGTTAATCCAACCGTTTTCTGAGGATTTCTTTGGGAGAACCCTGATATTAAGGAGAAGAAGGAAACCATAAGGAAAGAAGATGTTAGAACTACTGGAGCATAATGAACAGGTTGTGGTAATCTGACCGCATTTTTCCCAGCCTGCAGAAAAATGGCAATGCCAAGGCGTAACTTAAAAATAGACAAGTGTGAAGAAATATTGCCAAAACAACAGAATCTGTATATGGTAGCAAAACATCGCTTGAAACTCCAGAGCAAATATTGCATCACTGTAGAAATTTTCATGTTGCTGCTCTAGTGAGTGAAGGAGCAAAGAACACAGGGCAATGAATTATTGTAACGTTCTGCAAGACAGACTTAAAAAGGTAAATAGGAAATATGTTTTCTACTGGAAACTAATGTTCATTGTTTCAATCAATCCTACCATGTACCTATTAGCACCATCTAACACCTGGGAAGTATAATTATATATATGTATATGCACTCACACAAACATCACAATTTACAATATGGTAATTCCTAGTCACAAATTTTGTAGAAATTGGTCTGGAATTTAAAAAATAAATAATATAAAAAAGGTCAATATTACTTGCCATAATACAAACATACTCATATATAGAAGTCAATAGGGCTCTATACACACATACGTGCTTAGGGACATAGGGTTTGCCTCCTTGATAAGCCAAGAATGGAATAAAGTGCCTCCTTCCAGCAGAGCTGCCTGAATAGCAAATGGTGCTTACAAATTGGATGTACCAATAAACTAGGAAAGGCTAATCCACTGGACTCTTACTGCAAATCCGCAAGTTATAAACGGTCTGCAGGGGATTCCTCTTACTTAACTAAGTGCATTGAAATTAAATATCTTCTCTGTAAAGAACTGTAATTTCGGTCTGTCACCATTACTGACCACTGAGTGGTCAGTCACCACTCATTAATTTTGGCTGATTCCAGACACCAAAAAAAAAGGTAGACACTGTGTTTGCAAGATATTGCAGCTATTGCCAAGGACTATGTATGCGAAGAGGGACCATAAGTATCTGCTTATACCAAATGCCAGCTTTCCCCTCTTTGAAGCATACTAATGAAAGTGTGATATTATCCACATTACCTCACTCTTTTTTTTCTGATCTCTTTCTATCTGCACATGCAGACATATCAACAAGACGGATATAAAGAAAGAGAAAAATACGCGTATTTATTTTCCATTTTCTTGTCTTCAAATCTTTCCAGGAAAAAAAATCTGTTACATTTCATTTTATTTTCAATCTTTTCCTCAGCTGGGTAGCTGGGATTCCTGCTTATGTAATGAACAGCAATATAAATTCCACTTCATACTGATATTCTGCTTCTGATAAAATTTCCCTGTTTCCTGATTCACCGGTGTGTTCAAACATCCTACTGTTAGGATTGTCTTACTGTGTATAGGAAGAAATAATCCCTCATTTGCTGGAGAGATCAATGTAAAATCATTTGATGGCATTTGAATATGTTAATTTGTGGGGAGAGAATGGATAATTAAATTTTAATACACAAGTATTTACATACTTTCCTATACTTGTATAAAAAATTGTCAAAACCCACTGCAAATAAAAAATAGAAAGAAACCTTTAATTTCCCAAATAAATCTTCAAATATCATGTAGGGAAAACAGACTAAGCCCCACAATTCAGATTAATCATAGTTTGTCATTTCTGCAGGCTCATGGACGTGGTGAAAATGTGGATCTTTTCCATGCAATATTGTGGGGTGGTGTTTGATTTTTTTTTCCTTCAGAAAAGAGACCAAACAAAATAAGTAATAAAAGAATACAGACAATATGACAAAACAGAAATATGTTAAAACCCCAAATATTTATACAACAGTGACTACAGAACCCTCAAAATCCTGAATGTTATTTCAGCTAGTACATTCCTTCTGGTGTAAGGAAAATGTTATCATTGGTTTGAAGACCTTTGAATCAATCCACATTAGTGCTGTAGGCATTGCCATCCTAGTTTAGAAGTCCTAAATCATGAAGTCTAGGCTTTCCTTTGTACTTTTAACTTTCTTAATTACCTTTCAGACATACTGAAATTATGCATTTCTCGGAAAGAAACCCAGGAATCTAGGAAAAGAGGGTTGTGACTAAAGGTTGTGAGGGTTCTGACTGAAGAAGAAAAAGACCTCAAGGTCTGTAAGACAACTTTTGCTGAGCTCCGAGTGTCGCTATAAGTGACTTGCTCCCTTTCTGTTTTCTAAATAACTTAATTACTACTCTCAGATCATAGCAGGAATACAATTCTTTTGCTAGTTCAAATTTACATGTCCTTCCCACATAAGCTCAAAATTTATGGTAAGAAGTAAATTACACTCATTTCATAATTACACTCAATTCATAATTGCAGAATTAGGTGATACAAAATTTTGTTCTTGTCTCTTGACAATACTTTCCAGAATACTTTGCCTCAGCTACTATTTATGACTGTATGGTTTCAACCTACCTGAAAAATTCGGTAAACTTACTCATTGACAGAAACAATAGACAGCTTAGTCTTTCCAGGGAGATACATACATTGCATCAATCTGTTTTCACTGTATTGTTAAAAGGCCACTGAAAGGCCATTCCTCCAGGACAAGAGGCCATGAGCACAAACTGAAACACTCCATCCGAACAGAAGAAAATGGCCTTTTACTGTGAGAGTGACTGAACGCTGTCAGAGAGGTTGTGGAATCTTCTTGGAGCCATTCCAAACCCTACTGGAAATGGTTCTGCACAGCCTGCCCTGGGTGACCTTGCTCGAGCAGGAGGATTGGACTGGATGGTTTCCACAGGTGCTTTCCAACCTCAGCTATTCTGTAAGTCTGTAAAAATTTTCAGAGATTCACTAACCATGATACAGTATCAATGTGTACCTGTAAAAATAACTTCTTCTGGAGAAATTACAACCTAGCAGAATCCATATCACAGATTTAACTCTTAAAGGCAATGTCTTTGTCCTCTGCTCTTGAGAAGCTGTGATGGATCCTACTCCCTAAAACTTATTTCTATCCCTCTTTGGATGTAACATTATCAGGCTCATTGGTGTCACTCCAAATATTCATCAAGATTTAGTACAATTTCAGTAGCTCCCTCATCTGGACAACATGGATGTACATGGCAGTACTCAACTGCCTATTTAAAAGAGCTCAAAGAACCCTGGATGAAAAGCACATGAAAAAGGGAGATATCTTACTTGCTGGAAATCTAAAACCAAGGGAATCTTTTCATTCTTCATTTGCAAATTCAATTCTAAAACTTCCTGCATTTATATTACAGAAATAAAATCACACCTATCAGAAACTTCAAAGTTACTTATATTTTATTTTACCCATTAGCCTGGTAAGCAATGTTCTGCAGAGTTAGCTCTGATTCCATTCCAAACAGCAAACCTCGTTAGCTACAATGTTTTGATGTGCTTTTATCCTTCATTAGTATTTTGGAGCTTTTTTCCCTCTTCACTTTACCTCTTTATTGCAAAGCATCTCACTCTCTCTTCTAATTTATGTATAGTTGTGCCCAGCCTCAAAATGTCATTAAGTTGATAGGTCACACTTTAAATTAAGTTTGTCATATAAAAGTGTAATTTAGATCCAATAAAACAGTTATTACCACTTTTAATTAGGAAAAGTAGGAGTTGGTTCTGTCTGAGAGACATTCTTAGACATAACCATGCAGAGAGCCAGGCTGCAGGTTTTTTCATTCGGGTAGAATCACTGATTATTGCAGCAGCCCTATTCAAATTCAGCTGAGGGTGCATTCGTCTGTCAGCGGAACAAAACTCAATTAAGAAAAGAAAGATACTTGGAAATTACAGTTTCAAGTATTCATTGGATCTCAAGTTTTAGCTGATTGCAATGGTGCTGTCTCAGATTTAATAAATGTGCAGTGTCCCCTTTGCAAGTGGTTACAGATGCACTCTTGCAACATCCAAGATCATGCAATTGGGATCAAGGCTAATATTTATCCATCTGAAAGCAATGGATTTTTTTCCTCCAGTTGGTAAGCAACACTTGTCACACCCTGAGCAACAACTTATTATCTGTTCATACCTGTCAGTTTAAAAAGTACAGGTAAACATAGCAATAATTTACAGTCATTTTCAAAGGGAGACACATCTGGAAGAGCAAACAAGTTCTGTGTGGTATGAGGCTGGATATGTAGGATATAACACAGAATATAAATGTGCCATCTGCAGAATGTCTGCAGTTGACAAGTCTGCTTCTGCTGAATGTTACTGATCCTCTCCATTTTATCAGCAGTGAATACATTGCCTGTTTACCAAGCAAGCTAATAAAATACCTTTGAAAGCAAAATAATCATAAAGAGACACTATTTTTATTTGAGAGACTAGATCTACTAACGAGTGCACAGATTTTAGGTTAGTGGAGCTGTACTGAGTTTGAGAGTGTTACAGCAGTGGCAAAGAGGAATAGGCCTGTGGCACGGACTCGTCTGCAGCTTTAATCCCTCACTAAGGTGGGGTTTTTTACATGCAGTGTCTTTTACACAAAAATACAAATGTGTTTGTGGCTGCAGAACAAGGATACTTTCATCTGAAAACTAAATGGCTAAATATAGAAGAGAACATCAGTAAGAAAATAAACAGTCTTCTATCTAAAAGCAAATATATATCTAACATGAAAAAATGTGACATTTACCTTAAAATATATAACTATTTTATTTAATAATGCTATCTGGAGTTCTCTTTGCAATTCCAAAGGATGCAGAATATCCCCTATTTTTGCAACACATTATGCTACATCAAGTAACTTTTTGGTTTTGGCTGCAAATTTTACATAGATAGGGACAGATAGGTAGCTATATACATACATATATACACATATAGATGCACGCATATGTATACATGTGAGTACCCAGTCGGAGGGACTTTCCAAGAGTGCACTTTCCCAAAGCTGTTACATTTTCAAAGGACTGACTGAGTGTTGTATATCTTTAGTCACCAGATATTCTTGTTATCTCATATTTTCCATACAGCTGCTCCTTAAAGTATTAGAGTGGCAAGGTTATGTGTTATAGTAGTTCATCTGTAAGGGGAAGTGATCAGCTCACCTCTGTAATTGCTTTTCTAGAGCTCCAGGCATAGATTTGCCATGAACCTTTAATTCCCTCTCATACACCACCTACTACATCTTGTCTCCTGCTCTGTTCCTATGGCATAGGTACAATTCATTTTCCCAGCATTTTGTTGCAACATCTGCCTGGCTCCACAATCTTACGTGCTGGCTGTAATAAATCAACCACAAGCAGAATTTCCCAAGAGTCTAGGATAGATTGCTTTTTTCAAAGTTAAACTTCATGTTGTCCTCTTACCTAATATATGCCCTGATATTGAGAAAGTTTCCTTTCACTGAACCACCTTCAGTTCAACCACTATCCACTATTCGCATCTGCCTCTGCATTTGTTGAAAAAAATGCCGAAGATTTGCCTCTTCTAATGCACCCTAATATTCTGGTCTTGAGAATAGCCAAGAAATGATCCCCAGCGACAAATGTAAGACTGAAGTAAGCATTTAGTGATGCCCTTCTAGTCTTCATCTCTTTGTGGCTTAAAAAGAATTCCTTCCTGGATTTGCAGATAATATGTACTCCTTACTTTATTTATGTCTTTGAGATTTTTACTATTTGTTGAATCATTTTTTAACTATTTATGTTTTCAGCATCTGTAGGCTATGTCACTGGTTGGAAACTAAACACAGCCAGGAAATATGCCCAAACTCGAACTAGATCATCTGCTAAGCTGTTATAACAGTTGCTAGCACAGTTTTGGCTTGTACCAATTAGAGCTCTTTCAAATAATTCCCAGACACAATTTGGGAGTTAGGCACAAGCTAACCATTCCAAAGCTACACTATCCCCAATAGGTAGTTTGGATGCAGTTATTCTGTCTTGGAGGCTACAAGAGTTTAGTGCAAAAACTAGCTGTTCCTTGCCAGTTAGCCTCAGTGCCAGAAAATTATGATCTAACTGTATCTATATCTAGCATATCTAGTCTGAACTTCCAAATATAGTAAGAGATTATCCAGTTCACTCCTGATTTGTACTAAAACCAATGTTTTCAGACCATTTCTAATCAACTACCACATAATTTTTTCATTTCACATTCTCTAATTCTTGTTTATTTACCTTGTTCATGTAATTGCTAAGCCACATAACCAGAAATATAAAATAGCTGCAGTATTAAGAAATAATCTAAGGGCCAGATCTGAGGCTAATGTAGCAGAAAACTAAAGCCAGATGAGGTGTCTTTACTTAAATGTGGTGATTTACTAAATTATTATTTTTAGCAAAAATATATTGAGAAAGTGTTCAGATGTGTTACATTTAAGAATGTATATAATATATCAGGATAAACAAATTTATTAAAAGACAGTGTAATTGCCTGAGAAGTTGAGTGCCTGTGTCTTTAAAAGCATGCTAGCATACTGCTATGTCTGGTAACTCAGGAAATATTTGGGATATGTTATTAAAAATATGCTTTCTGAAATTCAGCCGTCAGATATATTAATTTGGAGGACAGCCAGGCTCTCTGATCCTATTAACCACATTTGAAAAACCCTCATATGGCTGGAAAAATATAACATCCATCCCACGTTTCAGAATAGTAATAAGGGAACTCTGTGAGTAATTCACAATTGAAGAATTGCAAAGTCTTCTATCACCGGACCGGCACGTGCCAGGGGACAAGGGTAACCTGGTAACTTTGGCCTGATAATTCTGAGGACCCTACATTCTCCCACAGCTGGGACTTTGATTCACTCAGAAGCTTTGAGCCAAGACCTCTCTGTTGATAGCTATGTGATGAATCCCCAGCATGGGAATTCTTCTTGAACTGTGGAGGAGTCACCTGTTACCCACCATGCTCAAGATTCACACTTCACATTATAATAAAAAAACTAAAAAAGCCTGTCTATGGTCTGGATGAGAATGTTAACAAACCCACACTCTTATCAGAGGGCTACATTCATCATAAGGTCTTTCTTTCTGCTGTTCTGGTCTGTATGGTGAAAAGGGATGGTATTTTTCATTAGACACAACTTATAGAATGAAATAAGGATGAATATTTCTAAGAATAATAATTTTTAATGTACTTCTCATCACTTCTCAGTTCCACTACGGTGAGGTCAAAGTTTATACCCGACTGTTCTAATGCCAGAAATGGCCAATAGATAATTAGCTAACTGTACATTAAAAATAATCACCTCTCTGTTGAGTCCAATAGCATGTATGTAGCTTGAGTTAATAGAGCAAGATCTAAAAAGCATCCAGTCTTTATATGGGGGTAAACAGAGAGAGAAAGGATTCACTAATTCTCAGAGGAGTTTGTTCTGGGAGTACATCACCTTAATTGTTCAAACTTTTGATTTATCTTATTTCTAGTTTGAATACAGCTGGCTCTAAGCTGGCTTCAGATTCAAGCATTTATTTGACTCCTTCCATCTGAGCGTGCTGACATTGCCTCTTGTCTGACTGAACTGTGTTTGTGTGGCAAGACTTTGCTAGTGAGGGTGCTACAGGGGAGGATTCTGTGAGAAGTTCCCATAAGCTTCCCCCATGTCTGACAGAGACGATGCCGGCCAGCTCCAAGGCAGATGTGCCCCTGGCCAAGGACAAGCCCATCAGAAACAGTGGTAGTGCCTCTGGAATAGCACATTGAAGAAGGAGGAGAAAAAACTGTGCAACAGCAACCAGAGAGAGAAGTGAGAATATGTGAGAGAAACAGCCCTGCAGACACCAAGGCGAGGAAGTGAGGGAGAGGAAGCGCCCCAGGGGCCTGAGCTCAGATTCCCTGCAGACCACGGTGCAGACCACGGTGAGGCAGGACGTGCCCATGCAGGCTTTGGAGGTACAGGTAGAGCAGATACGCATCTGCAGCCTGTGAAGGACACCACACTGCACCGGATGGATGCCTGAAAGAGGCCGTGACTCTGTGGGAAGTCTGAGCTGGAGCAGGCTCCTGGAAGGGCTTGTAGTCCCGTGGAGAGAGGAGCCCATGCTGGAGCAAGTTTGCTGGCAGGACTTGTAACTCCTGTGTGGGATCCAGGCAGGAGCAGCTTGTTCCTGAAGGCCTACACCTCAGGGGAAGAACTCACATTGAAACAGTTTGTGGAGGACCACCTCCCACATTGGAGAGGGGGAAGAGTGTGAGAAGCCCTCTCACTGAGGAGGAAGGGGCAGCAGAGACAAGATGTGACGAGCTGGTCACAGCAGCCATTCCCCATCCCTCTGCACCACTGCGGGGAGGAGGTAGACAATTCATGAGTGAAGCTGAGCCTAGGAAGAAGGGAGGGATGGGAGAAGGTGTTTTAAGATTTGGGGTTATTTTTCATTACCCTACCCTGATTTGATTGATAACAAAATAAATTAATTTTCTCCAAGCCAAGTCTGTTTTTACCATGACAGTAACTAGTGAGTGATTTCTCCCTGTCCTTATCTTGACCCATAAGCCTTTCATTATATTATCTCTTCTCTGTACAGCTGAGGAGGGGAATGATAGAGTGGATTTCGTGGGCAACTGATGTCCAGACAAGGTCACCCCACCACACTGACACTGATAAACCAAAACATGAAAGAAAGACTCTGACCCTGCGATTTCAGCAGGATTGAGTGAAAGTAGAAACAGAGTTGTTAAAAATTAAAAAAAAAAAAGGAAAAAAAGAAAAGAAGTTCACACATTCAAGCACAAATATCCTCAATAATTAGCAATAACAGCAAGGGGAACACAATTACAGGCAGACTAAATTGCTTTTTATTTAAATGTTCTCTTTTTAAAATGTATCCCAGTGTGAAAGTCCCTCTTTAAATTAGTGAGAGCATGCATAAGCTCAATGTCTCCACTGGGGGTTGTAAGAATATATGTCCTCTCACTTGCTTAGTTGCGCATTTAGGGGATTAGAAGAAAATTATACGGCCCTGGGTACTTTATAATGACAGATATCAATAGTAATTTAGCTAATTGAGTGTATTCCAGCTTTATTTTAATTTACTGGTGTTTTTCACTTTATTCTTTGTTATTTAGTTCTGCCTGAGTATTCCACTATAACAATAAGCCTTGACCCTGCCAACTCTTGCTTGCAGAAATAGACTTTTCCTCTCAAGTCAGGAAGGAGTTTTACAAGTAGATCTGTAACCATTAGAGGACACTTAAAAAACTAGGGCAAAGAAATGCCTATCTCAGTTTCTAAAACTTTTTTAATCTACGAAGAAAATAAATCCAAGAAATGCTTCTGTAAAAGAGAGAAAGTTTTTTAAAACATAAGCAGTTTCAGTTTTGTTCATATCATTCAACATTGTGCTCTATTTTCTGTAAAATACGAAATTAAACAACATGAGTGAAAATATCCTTGAACTTCCAAATTTTTAAGTACTTGATGGAATGTACTGAAATTTACTGGCTTTGCCAAGCTCTGATAAAAACAAAGAAATCACCCTGCTTGGAGAAAATTTGTCGTGTTTTACTGAATATTCTGAACATGCTACAATTTCACCTGAAGGTAATAATAAAATCTAAGCTAAACTACTACCGGTTTGTAGGACAAGAAGAAGGTTAAAAAAGTGAAGCATGATCTCTGTAGAGTATTTTCTGGAAGGATTGACTCCTGTAATTCTCATAGAGTATGAGAAAGTCTTTGTCTCTTGCTATAGCTACCCTTACTGTAACATCACTGTACTTCACAACTGTTAGAGTGTTTAACACAATGAGGTACTATTTTGACTTGGATAGAGTTCATTTTCTTCGTGGAAGCTTATATCACGCTATCTTTTGGATTTGTGTTGAAAACAGTGTTGTTAGCATAGGGATGTTTTAACTATCATGGAGCATTGCTTACACACTATCAAGGCCCTTGTGGTTTCTCGACATCCCCTGACAGTGAGGCTGGGGTGCACAAGAAGTTGGGAGGGGACACAGTCGGAACAGCTGACCCCAGCTGACCAAAGGGATATTCCTGATCATGTGACATTATGCTCAGCAAGAAAAACTGCAGGAAAGGAGGAGAAAGGGCAAGAAATTTGGAGTGATAGCATTTCTCTTCCCAGTTTGTTACATGTGAATGTGATGGAGCCCTGCTTTCCTAGAAGTGGACAGGCACCTATCTGCCCATGGGAAGTGGTGAATGAATTCCTTACTTTGCTTTGTTTCCTATTAAACCACTTTTATCTCAACTCACAAGTTTTCACGATTTTGCTGTTCTGATTCTCTCCCCCATCCCATTTGTGGGGAGTGAGCAAGTGGCTCTGTGAGTCTGAGCTACACACCAGGGTTAAATGGCAACACAGCTCTGTGAATTAGCAACTTTATTTAATATATGGGAAAAATAGAACAGAGCAAGAAGATCTACTGAATATCACTGAGCAAGTCTATGACTCTGTAGTGAACAGAAGATCTCTTGCCATATGCTAGAAAGAAACCCATTGTCCATTTTTCTGTAATCTCTGTTATTTCCATTTGCAATGTACACACAGAGAAAATAGCCCATACAAAAATGATAGAATTTTCTTTAATAACTGAAAAGGATGTAGGTCAATCTCCTCACAGATAATACTATACCAAAGAACTAAATTGCATTGGGGGTTTTGGATGTACCCTCTGCAATCAATATTTTTAGCTATTTCTTTTACAAGGTGGAAGACATACTTCTTATTGTGATTAAACTGCTTCCCAAAAGTATTCCATAACTAGAATTGCAAATATGCTTTTGTGGTGCTTCCCTTTGCTTGTTTTATTTGCAAGGCCTGACCTCCCAATCGTAGCAGTCACCATTCCCTGAGTCTACATAAAATCATATCTTTTCAGCCTGGGACTGCTGGAGCAGAAGACACTGAACACATCCTTGATGTGGTCCCCAGTGGTCATGTTAGTCTAGAAAATGCAGAGCCCTGTGGCAGGCCAAAAAATCCTGCTACTCTCTAACACTGCAGTACTGTTTTACTGAAATTCTTTATTTGAAAGTCGGATACACTGTGCTTGTAGTTCTACTAAAAGACTGACTAGGACTGAATTTTAGAAGTGTGCTGGTAGTTTAAGTTAGACCATGTCCAAACATATCTTTGCTAATAGACATTAGCAATTAAAATAACTTAATAGGTATGTACTGCCTATAGAAAATAATGGGTGGAAACCACACTTATTGTACATCTTTTTAGTACAATGATAAAAATAAATCCCATGGCATAGAAACATGCAAAAAGGAAATCTTCACAACAGAATCATAGAGCTGGCAATATTAAAAATATAGGTAATTTTTGCCCTGGAAAATCCTAGGCATTACTTGGAACTGTATCAAAGTTTTTAAAAAGTCTTTTAAACACTGTTTTTCCTGAATTTTACTGAATTTTGGAGGATCAGTTGATGTAAAACTGTTAAAATATTAATAACATGAATAACCTGACACCACAATATATTTCACCAATCTAACATTGTAGGCATCAAGGGAAAATAAAAGGCAGTAACTTCGAGGACAACATTTCTCCTTGTTTTGGACTATACTGAAAAAGAAAACAGCAGGTGAGTGCATGTGGAGACTCAGAGTCTTTTGTTGCAGGGTGGAAAGTTGATGTAGCCTTCTAGACCATGGTCCTGTTACACAACTGAGCAGCCGGGTCCTCAAATCCATGAGAACGCCGCGCAACGTTGCCATGTAGCTCATCCATCTATAAACTGTAATAAGCCAGTACATGATGGTTTCCTACAGTGTGTTCTCGAGTGCTTTATCCAGTATAGTATTAAATTATTCACGTGGTGGCCTCCCAATACTTCCTCAGGGAGATTACTATGGACTAATAGACCTCACAGGAAGTTTAATTGAAATAAAGCCTGCATTTTTCTTGGTTCATTTTCATTCAGTTGTTTCTAGTTATGTTCCCATGGACCTCTCTAAGCAAATCCAGTGCATCCTAGGTGTTTACACAATTCAATTGTTTGCAGACAGATATTGTATCCTCTAGTAACAAGCATCTGGCCAGTGGTACCCACTCTCTTATTTTTCACTCTTTCTTCATAATCTGTCATCCTCAGCGTATTTTTCTGTTGAGTTTCTTGACACGATAATTAGTTATAAATTGGTGGATTAACAGCTGTCTTGAAATCACCTGCTTCAATACACAAAATATATGGACTAAGGACTAATGTAAAAGTCTTGGCTGGTACTTCCCTGAATACTTATTTTATCATCCAGCATCAAGGATGTTTTGAAAAATTGATGTCCTTAGTGAAAACACACCAACAGTTGAAAACTGAAGTCCCGGTTGGAAGTACATGATCTAATGACTCTCTCTTAGCATCAATCTTCTACCTTTAATTTTCTGGAACAAACCATATTGACAAGCATGTCCACCAGTTATTTAGTCGTGACCTGCCACTAGTTTTCAGTTGTTCATGCTAAATGGGAGCATACAATGTGACTAGAAGCCCCTTGAAATATTGCTGAAGGTTGTTCTCTGAGGCAGATGCTTGTACTTGACTGCCCTACATATTTCAATCTTATGTACTACGGAATTCCATTGATTCCTTCCTTTTTTTTAAGAACTTTGTGAGATGAAAATTCAAACCAAAATTCAAATTCTTCCCGACTAATGCAAAACAACAAAAATCTTACAACTCTGAATATATAACTCGCAGATGCACTGTAATTAATAGGAATATTTAGGAATAATTACATGTGATTTTCATTTTCTTTTAGTGTAAGCTTTTATAAGCTAGGCAATTAAGTCTCTAACAGCACCTTCCAGCTTAGTGACTTAGGTGAACATAAGAGGGAGAATTTTATTATTTAAATCATTATAAAAATTAATTATTCCTTTCATTAGCAAGCAATATAGAATTTTTAAAGAAATACTACAAGGAGTTTTCAAGTTGTCTTTTTAGAGTTCACAGTCTTTACACCAAGTTTCAGTTTATAGCATTTACTCATAACCCTTACTAATGTTTTGTCCCAACAATTAAGAATGCACTGAAAATAAAGCATATGGATAGCAAGAATCAACCTAGATTTTCTGTATTTCTAATTTGGATGCAAATTGTAATAAAAAACATATTTCCAGGGACAGTGGAAGACATTCAAATCACTCAGTTTTAGACCTTCAGAACAGATGTTTAAGTTAGTATAACTGTGCAGGTTGCCTGCAGAGTGAATAGAAACTTTCAGCTATCAAAGGGCTCAGTTACTCTTTGGTGACAATGAAGAAAACTGGTCTAATCTAGGTATTTCTGCTAAATAATTTATAAATAACTAATAATTCTGAGCTTTATATTTAGGACTACTTTATTAGCCTAAAACCAGTGTACATGACCTCCAGGTCACTGACCTGAAATCAGTTTGAGCAATGCCTTTAACCACCACTAAGGCCAGGGCATCAGAAGTCAAGAAACTTAAGGATTCTATGTCCTTGGTTGGGCCACTCCTGAAGTACACACCAAGTTTTCAAAATTTAGTGGGTCAAGGTCTATGGCAGCATAAGCTACCTTTTTAATCCACTTGTGGCGTTCCTTTAAAGATAATAAGAGTAGAAAAAGTTGACAGGAAAACTTTAGTACTGAGACAGAGAGAAAGAGGTATGAGACAAGAAACCTTTGATGCTCATCTCTACTGTAGCAGTACTTTCTGATGGAAGCATTTGCTGTTATCCATCATTTTAAATGTTTCTCTTTCTTCCTTGAAGCACTTACTTTTCTTTCTTTAGGGAAGTTCACACTGTAATTATAGAAATGGTTAAGCTAAACTTTCTTTTGATTTTTCTGACAAATATGCTGGCCATGCTACTAACTGCATATAGCCAAAATTAAGGCATCAACTGCCATATAACCATGCACAAGAAATAAGTTATTTGTCTCTAACTCCAATAAAAAATATTATTTATGCTGTACTTTGGAAATTATGTGGTGACAGGCTCATCATGTCTGTGGGCCCCATCTAACTAAATATCATTTAGCATGATTGAAAGAAGGGAAAAATGCCAAGTCAAAGCATCATTTTATGAAAACTTTAACAGCTTGAATTCCCCCCAGTTAACTGAAAAGAGTATCAGCACCACACACTGCTTTGTGTACCCACATCCTTCTGTGAGCACCTGCTACCTGATGGGGCTTTTCCCACTTAGATTTGACTGTCAAGGAGAAAGCTAAGAATGTTAAAAGGTTTTTTGGGAAACACTGTCTTGTTTTATTATTTGTCACTTTTGTTACAACAGTTGAAAATGAAAAAAAGTAGTTGCTCTTAAAACCTTCTATAAAAGATGAGAATGACGCTTTATTTAAACCAGATGATCTTTTCCAGTCTCTAGCAGCAGTTGATTCAGAGGTGAGTGCCAAAAGGTTTCCTGTAGATTACGGGACAGATTTCATGGAGTTGTCTCTAACTCACAAAAATATCAATGTTTTATAGGATTGAAATGCAGGGTATGTATGCCCCCTCATGCGCATAACTCTTTAATAATCTATACTAATATTCTTATATATATTCTTCTTTCTTTCTCTCTCTCTTTCTTTCTTTCTTTCTTTCTTTCTTTCTTTCTTTCTTTCTCTCTCTCTTTCTTTCTTTCTTTCTTTCTTTCTTTTTCTTTCTTTCTTTCTTTCTTTCTTTCTTTCTTTCTTTCTTTCTACTATAGCTATTTGATAAATTGTGCTATCATATCAAGAACACAGGAGTACTGTATACAGTGTCAAAAATTCAGCATATGACAGTAACTAGTGGTACCCAAGGACTTTGCTCTCTCAGATGCTTATGACCGCATGTCACTCTCCTTACCTCAGACTCACTTCAGAAGCCATATAACCTTGTTATAATAAGTCCTTTGGAGAGGCAAGATTTACTGATTCAGCCAGAAGACCAGAGTTCAAAGGTTCTTTTACTTGCAACTCGGAGCATGAACAGAGGTTCTTGCACTTACCTGAACCCAGGAGTATAAACGTACCCTAAATGACACAATTTGTTCCTACATGTATGATGAATGTTGACCTCTGATGACTTTTGCAGTAAATAGCAGCAAAAAATATATAACTTCCTCTGCTCTTACCTATCAGGCCACCAATATTTTCTCCTGTCAGGATGACAGTTTTTAAAAGCATACCTCAAACCTTGCACTCATTTTTAAAAAAAAAGAAAAAAAGCAGAATTGAAGGAAGAATATAAGGAGGCATTTCTCAACACCTATTCAGACCTCCTGCATTTCGGAGTACAGACTGTTCTCAGATAATAAATAAATAAATATATCCCAAACAATATCCCTTCCATATTTGACTCGATATTTCAAAAAAATGAGCAAGACAAAAAAAACCAAAACAAAACCAAAAAACACCACACCTTTCTGAACAGAACCCAGTGAATAAAATATGCCAAGTGGAAGCCCCTGTGACAGCCAGAATTCTGTCTAGGTTTCAGATTTGAAGTAGATGTTGAATATAGCTAATGTAGAATAGAGCTAGCTGTAGAAGATATGGAGAAGGCAAATCAACAAGAGGAAAGACCTGAGAGCTGAAACCACTAAAGATCATGATAAAATGCTGCAAGTGACAATTGGAACCATATATTTGAGTGTGTTTATATATATTGACTTCATGAGATGAAGCGGTTTTGCACTAGGAATTGGAAAAAAATTATACCATGAGAAGGTATAAACAGCTGTGGGAACTGTTCATTCATGGCTAGCTACTGTCCCATTACAATGCATTATCTCCATTAGGGCAGTGTGTCATGCTCCACCTGGCAGTCAGCGTTGTTGACTGATGGACAATGCACATCTGTTCCCAACATCTGTAACTGATGGACAACATACATCTGTTCCCAACATCTGTAACTACACAGCGTCTGGGGTTTTAAAAGGATCTGAGGATGAGCTCCACCGACCTATTAACTATGCAGCTCTTGTGACATCCATGTAAAGCTGAAGCAGGCATTTCATCATCACCCTAACATTAATTTCTAAAGAGAACAGGCCATGCCAGAGTGTGATTTAGTACACCTAAGGTCTGGATTGTCTTCTAGAAGTGCCTGCCTCTGTTGCCCACAGACAGAGCAAAAGACAACTCTCTTCTGACTCAATTGTCTTGTTTATGTATGTGAAGTACACAGGATGAATGTGGCCTCTGTACTGTGCTCAATCAAGTCCAGCAACACAAAGTCTTTAAAATGCAATGAGGTATGAGGCCGCAGAGGAGTGTTGAAGAGGAGATGTGATTTAATGGTGCCGTTCTGGTCTGCTCAGTTAGGATGAATTTTTCTGCCAAACATTCACCTAAGTTCATCTGGAATGATGCTTTAGTGCTATGAATGCTTTTATATACACCAATAAATGAAACATCCCCATGAGTCACAAGTTCTGTAGATTCTCACACTCCCATTAATTAGAAAAGAAGTCAGTTTGATAAATGAGAGGGTGAAATCCTATTTGGTCTCACCACCCACCATCAGAAAAAATGAGAACTGAAGATTCAAAGTTCAGATTTAAGTATTAAGATTCAAAATACATCTTAATTTAATTGCATTTCACATCTAAATAACATAAAACTTTTGGCTAGCAACAGATCCTCTTAAATCACTTTTAAGTTTGTGTGCTACAACCCAGTTTTTGCACAGGTAAAGACACGGCAGACATGAATAAAGATTTATAGATTAGGCCAAAAGAGCTCAAAGAAAGACAAAGCTCATGAACCCTTTCCCAGACAGAGTCTGAGCTGTTCAGCTGCAAACCATAGACTATATCCATCTGATATTCTTGTTTCTATTCATTTGCAGAATAATTGTACCCAGTAGCACCAAACACTGACATTGTCCAAGGACAAGAAAAAAGTCAGTCAAGGAGTCAGGATCTAATTTGTGAAACAATGCAAGTAGTCGGAGATCATACAGAGGGAAGGTGAGGGTCATAGGGCCAGAGACATTAAGTCATAGGCGAGCAGTGTGTATAGATCCAATTTGAAAGTGACCTTGCACTTAAGCATATATTTTCTCTTGGTCATGATTAATTATAAACATCAAGACTGTGATGAGAGATGTGAATAATTTTCCAACAGACGGTGTGGATTAGTCCAGAAAGGACTTTTTTCGTTATTGTCTCTATGTCTGTACTACAAGAAAAATGGAGTGGGAGATCATAAATTCAGGATTATGATAAAAATCCAGTCCTTAGGTATGATCTTAGGCATTTATATACCAATCAGCATGCCAATAAAAATCTTCCGTGCCACAGCTGAGAAGGGACCTGTGTTAGAAGGGACCCAAAAGGACCACTTAGTCACAGAACAACCTCAAAAATCACACAAATGTGCCTAAGACTGTTGTGCAAGTGCTTCTTGATCTCAGGCTTGGTGCCGTGACCACTTCCCTGGGAAGCTGTTCCAGTGCCCAACCCCCCTCTGGGTGAAGAGCCTTTTCCTAATATCCAGCCTAAGCCTTCCTGACACAGTTTCAGGCCATTCCCTTGGGTTCTGACATTGGTCATCAGAGAGAAGAGATCAGAGCCTCTTCTTCCTTCCTCACTTCAATCCTTGTGAGGAAGCATCCATCCTTGTAAGGAATCTCTGTTTCCTCTTTGTCCTCTCTTTTCTAGGCTGTGTTTGTTAACAGTAGCAGCCATGCATCTGTATGCTCCATGATGCCACCTTTTTTGTTCCAATCTTATAAATAAAAAGCAAACTCAGTAAAATGTGCAATTCTGCTTCACTAGAAATTTGACAGAATTTCATCCAGACTATCCCTTACGCCTCTCCACAGTAACATGTTCTGAATAAGATATGCACAACCAAAAGATCTATTTCCACATCCTTAGTAACAGCTATAAATCACATGTCCATTTCTCTTCTAGCAGAGACAAGATATGAGCCCCAATTCGAAAGAGCATGTGTATCAATAACTATGTTAATGTCTCAAGTATCAGAGAATCAAAATAACGCAAGTATTCTAAGCAGTGCTGCACAAACCATCCTGTACCAACCATTTGTGACACTTGCTCTAACACCATCACTTCAGGAACTTTGTAATTATCTGAATTGCAACAAAAATTAAGTGTCCAAATACCACTAATACATGATAATTTATGGCCTATTCCTTCATGGCAACTGAGGTATTACATGTATTATACTTAATAAATCCTATTCCAATTCTGCAGAATGACAGAATGGCTGAGATTGACACAGACCACTGCAGATCATCTAATCCAATCCCCAACATATTCAAAGACCAGGTTGCACAGGACCACGAGTAAAAACGTTTTTGACATCTCTAAAGATGGAAATTATACAAGTTCTCTAGGCTTGAGCACTGTCATAGTAAAAACAAGTGTTTTATTGTGTTCAGAAGGAATTTCATGTGTTTTGATTTATGATCATTTCCTCTTGCCCTGTCACTGTGTACTGCTGACTAAAGTCTGGCTGTGTCTTCTTCTTTCCCTCAGGTTATGGGTTTATACACATTGATAAGATCCCCTGAGCCTTCTTATCTCGAGGCTTCTCAGTCTTAGCACTCTTAGCCTTTCCTCATATGACAGAGGCTTCAGTCTCCTAATCACCTCAGTAGCCCTTCCCTAGATTCTCCACAGTATGGCCTCACCTCTCTTGTACAGGGAAGCCCCAAACTGGACTAGTCACTCCACATGTCTCACCTGTGCGGAGTGGAGGGGAAGACGCACCACCTTTGCTCTGCTGGCAGCATCTGTTTGCATCTGTTTGCCTATGACATTGCTGGCTCATGAGCAGCCTGTTGCCCACCAGGACCCCCAAACCCTATTCTGCAAAGCTGCTCTCCAGTCTGTGGACCCAGAGCATGTATTTGTGCATGGAGTTTTTCCTCCTCCCATGCAGGACTGCTGAACTGCATGAGATTCCCATCTGCCCATTCCTTCAGCGTGTGTAGGTCCCTCTGAATAACAGTACAAGCATATTGTCTATCAACCACTCCTCCCAGATTTGTGTCCTCTGCAAACTTGCTGGCAGCATACTTGATCCCATCATCATCCAGGTCACTAATAAAGGTGTTAAACAGCGTCAGAATTGGTATTGAGCCCTGGGATACAAAGCCGGTGACTGGCCGCCAGCTGGACTTAGTGCCAGTGATCTTTGAACCAGACAGTTCAGCCAGTTTTCTCTCCACATCCCTGGCCACCCAACTGCCCAGAATAGCCTATAATTTTGATAGGTTATGTTAATATTAATATGCATTATATCTTGCTTTGATTTATCAGTGCTAAACAGCAAAACAATTTGCCTGTTGTCAACCACACAGAGTCTGCTCTGACAAATCATAGCTGCCCAGATATCGAAGGTCCAGAGTAAGCCCAGGGGATGAAAGATATTACTGACTGGTTTTCTTCCACCTATCTGAACTCATGTCATCACCCCAACCATGGCAACACATAATTCTGGCTTATTTATGGTCAAGGAGTCAAAATCAGAGGGTGCATTGTAGAAAGAAATCTAACTGCAAAAAAATCATCCCATGGTTACAGAAAAGGGATTGTAGTGCTGGGGTGGGACAGCAACAATATTGCTAACCCAGAACAAATATATTTACCATAACTTGTAGAAGTATGGCAGTGGATAAAGTTGGCCAGCAATTTACTGAGCAAAATTCCAACAGGAGTAAGAGTCCTGTGGTCTAAATCTAGAAATTTGAGATTTCCAAGTGTGAACAGATCACCTAATACTCCCTGTAAGTATATGGAGAGGAATAGGTGCTACTTGTGGTTAATTAACCTAAACCTAAAATACACATTTAAGATAGAAGTGAGTGAATTTCTGCATATGCATTTTTATCTCAATGATTATGAAAAGTCCTTAGGGTGACTAGGACTGGCTTAGATGTGCAACTCTTCAATTCCTAAAGGTAGAAATAATGGAATCCACATTCTGAAAATGCTTTGACTGAGGAAAACAGAGACCTTAGGAAGTAGTGCACCTGTACTAATGCACAGAGAAAGACGTCTTAAAGAGAATAAATGGGTTATTTATGGAGCTTAGTGATCAAGAGTGTGATGATGGAGATGACAGTGACAGAAGAAAAAGAGGAGGGGTGAAAGCAGTCACAGGGCAGGACAGTAGATCACACAGGGACTTGTAAAGTTGAAACTGGCAGCAATCTAACAAGGAGATGTCAGAATTCTGCATCACCTTGCTAAACCAAGCAGAGGGAGGAAAAGCCAGAGTGAGAACTTATGTCAAGATCTAGGAGTCACAGTCATTAAGCATGTGAGTGGGTAAAACCGGTTTAAAAGGTACATATAAAATGTTATAATGAAATATGTATTAACTTAATTAGGATCATCCAAGACAAATCATTCTCTTTTTATGTATTTAACTAATCCATTTGAATGAAAAATGATTGAAAAAAATTTAAAATGTAGACTAAGGACAGCAAAAAGACACTCATGTTCCAGACAGATGTTAAATTAACCAGTCAGCCTTTGATGACAGTGTCTAAGAAACATAAAAATGTAACAGCATGAAAGTTACAACGGGTAACACAGAGGTAGGAAGTAGCTGTTCCTGGCAAAAGTGCCCCAATTGCATTTGAGAGTTACAGACACTTTCCAGGACTTAATGTTTAGAAATGAAACGATGAATCTATTTTTCACATTTTCTGTAATTTGTAAGGTATTTGGTTTACTCTGCTAGATTAAAAGCTCCTCGCTTCACCTCATTATCAACATGCCCATAATATCACCATCCCCATAATGATGATATTCATGTCTTGTGGACAGTGAGGTCTTTGCAAATTTGCTCAAACCTCCTTTCTCCTAAGGATTTTGCCTATCCATGCGGGAATATTCAACTCTGAGTGGTCCTAGTCTTGCTGCTCCTGGATTTTTGATTGGTTTCTCTGCTATTTTAGTCTGCCTCTGACTCTTAATATTTTGCCTTCTGTTTCCCTTCCACCCCGATATAAATAAATAAAGTGTTGTCTTGGCCTCAACTTGTTCTGGGAATGTTACCCCAGAGTCTTGAAAAGATTCTTGGTTTAGGGTGATATTTTATGGTTTTTTCCGTTCTTTGGATTAGGAACCAAAGGAGCTGCTCTATCTGTGGGATAACTACTTTGAGGAAGGCAAGAAAATAAGTTATAAGAAAGCTATGTGTAAACTGCTTTTCATGGAAGTGGGAAAAGCGCAGAGGCGAGTACTGTTATATTTTGCTTCATACCGTCCATTTAAAAAGTCTTCACTGTAAGCTTTTATCAATATAACCATTTATTAATATAACCATTTATCAATATAAGCAATTGTTTATATCGATAAAAAGACTACTCCTCTTTAAGGTAACACAGTATTTATCACTGTGTTAATAAAGATACATTTTTAAAATCCAATATTCTGTATCCAACAGTAGCCAACACTGTAGAATCCAGGGTAAATGACCAGTGTACTGATTTGTAACACTCTGCACCTCAAGCAGAGATGTATGTTGCTTGTTTCAAGTGTAATTTTATTACAACCAAAAATCTAAAGCACCGCATGCATATACTACTTATTTGCTGAATTCACTACAAACTGTTTATTATTCTTTGACAATTTTTTTTCATCATGGGAAGGAAGATGCCCCGAAGGGTTGAGGAGAATGAGTATACATATGTAGAACCCAGAAACATTCAATCTCATTAAGCAATGAAAATTGTCAGTGTAGCACAGGAATGAAAGAATATGACATTGCTAGTCTTATTTACACAGATGATTAGAAAGAGATGAAGTAGCTGACCCAGACAGCTAATAAATACAGCATTAAAAACACAGCATTTTCTGCCTTATTTTTTCTGACCTACTTTTCTTTCCCATACTTGTCTTACAGTTATATCTGAAGTTCACATATTGGTTGCATCCATTATTCTGGCTTCCTAGTTATTTGTTAAATTTAGTAAGAATTTGTTTGATTAGCTTTGATTTAGTTCCTCTTGGGAGCCCTGAAGGACTGAGAAAGATAAGCAAATGCTACAAGTAGGACCTACACATGTACTCTATCTCATTAAGGAATGAAAAGTGCTGGGTTAAGGGAAGAAAGGAGAAGAAGGGTTATTTCTATTTACATTGATCTTTTCAAAAGCTGAGGCATGATTCTCTGTGTTGTTAATTTGGTTTCATTCTGGTTTAACTATTTAAAGGTAACTACATTCAACAAACTTTGGAGTTCATTCAAAACCAAGGGAGTTGGATACTTCTCAGTATATGAGGTTTGCATCCTTAATGAAATTTTAAAAAACGACTGGACAAAATCTTACGTTTTCCCTATAATTCTACTTTTTCACATCACTTTGTCATAATAAGAGTGCCTCCCTAATGTGCATGTCAAATCTGGATCTTAAAAATATTAGGATTTTTAAGGATGGCTTTAAAAAAACATACACATTTATTTAAGAAACAGAGAGACTATTTCAACCATTAACAAAAAAGGTAGTATTCAGTCCTCAGTCTGCTTACTATAGTTAGCTAGGCCTCTTCCAAGAAGTAAAGCAGAAAGAAAATAATTCAAAATGTTAAGCCTTTAATTTTGTTATCATTGTCAAACTGGAGTGTGTGATTTATTAGATTTTCTATGTAGTCTTTGTGCAAAGTTGACTATTTCCACACTGTGTGTCGGGCCATCCCTTCCAAACTGGTGAAGTCTCCTTCTACCAGCTCATTAACATTTCTGATGCATTTCTTAAAAGGAGCTTTAGTAATATTTGCAGTTGTAGTATTTGCCCTTGAGAAAGGCCAATTAAAATGCATTCTTTTCAATATTATGATTATTTTCTTCTTCGTTTTTTTCCAAACCTTTTTATACTTTCATACTTACATAATTAGCTAGATAAACACATAGAGAGGTACAGCGGGAACACATTCCCTTTAACATTTTTTCCTCTTTAGAGTGTAAGTATTTTATCTTCATTGAGAATTTAAAATAAAATTCCTGCAATACATTAACTTTGAAAGGTTTATAAGTCACCTGGATGCATATTCAGATATAGGATTAGTTCCTAATAGGCTTCTACCTCACTGAACATATGACCTTCCTTGACATGGTCACTTCCTTAAGCAAGGACTGTCAAAATTACAACTCCATTATGCTGGAGATCATGGAATCAGAGAATCATAGAATGATTTGGGTTGGAAGGGATCCTAAGGATCATGCAGTTCCAACCCCCCTGCCATGGGCAGGGACACCTTCCACTAGACCAGGTTTGTCAGAGCTCCATCCAACCCAACCTTAAATACTTCCAGGGATTGGGCATCCACAACTTCTTTGGGCAATCTGTGACAGTGCCTCACCACCCTCACAGTAAAGAATTTCTTCCTAACATCCAATGTGAACGTACTCCCGATCAATTTAAAGCCATTCCCCCTTATTCTATCACTACATGCCCATCACAGACTTTTCCTTTCATGCACAGGGGCAGAGGTACAGAAGACCACGGTGCATCTTCTGAACTGCTACCTCACTTTTATGAAAACAGAAAAGGGCAGAGATAGCTCTTTTAAAAAATAATTTTTATTTCTGATGGAAAATTAGGTTCTCACATAACCTCTTGATAAAAACAGCTTTACCCGTCTGGAAAGCAATCATCACTTGTTGTGAAAGTGGATATAAAAACCCAGAAATTGATAATGCTTGGGGTTTTTATTCTACCCCATCTTTCCCCAGTGTGGGACTTACTGGTTATAATGTTATCAGTTTATGAATGCACGATAATCTTGCTGTATTCACTAGCTCACTGAAGGATTACAGAAGCATAAAATGAAATTTTCTTTAAAGGAAACCCAGTCCCTGAAGCCAAGTCTAAATATCTCAACAGAATGCTGAGGATTTTTGCAGGGAACTGAGGGAAAATCACCACTTAATGCCACCACTTTAGAGACTGGTCAGAGGAGATCAGACTGAGAAAGGTGCCAATGCAAGTGTCTAATCAAATGGAGAGACCTGTGAAACCTGTACTCAATGAAATAATTAATGAATTTAATTAGACACCCGTCTCAGCATGCAGTCAAAAAGATGACAGGACCTTGTCCTTTAGGAACAGCAAACAGAATAGCTTTCACGATTTCAAAGAATTCCCTACCAAGGTGTTGGAAAAGCCATAAAGCCTCATCAGAGCTAGTGTTTTGAATCCTGGCTCTGTCTCCTTTCCCAAAAATGCCTCACATCTCGGACCCTTTATGACCACCTGCACTGCAAGCCCACAGAGGGCTGGGAACAGCGCAGAGCAGCTGCCCAGCAGCCAGGTGTTTCTCACAGCCTGATGGCCAGGGGCAGGATTTCTCCCTTAGTTCTAGCTTGACACTTACCCAGGTGTTGTTTTCTGCGGAGGAATACTGAGATATCCTAACTTGTGCCTTTTACAGTTACCGTGAGGCAGCTTATTTGTTGAAACAAACCAACAAAAGATAAATAGGGGCACACTATTAAAAGCCAACCCTGTGTCTGTGCTGCATGATAGCTACAATGTTTGAGATCTAATTTAGTGAAGGCTATCTGTGCTTGACTAAGAAATAAGAACATGATTTGGTTTTGTTTTGAAAAAGGCACTGCCTCCTTTATTTTTTGATTTTTGTCTATAGGAATTTGCTTTCCCTTGTCCTTACTACTGCCTGGCATGTACCATAATATCATCCTATGCTTTTAGTTTTGTTCCCTTTCCTTCCATATAACCTCTCAATTATCCGTTTTGTACCTCTAGTCTGTGGTCTCTGAGCCTCTAATACATGGCTGCACCAATTCCACCACCCCCAAAGCTAGTCAGGTTAAAGATTAATGAACAGACTTTACCCAGAGGCTTTACAAAGGTTACACATAATTACAAATGAGTCTTTTATGCAGTGTTGAATATGTGAAAGCTACTAAAAAAAAAAAAAAAATTTAAAAAAAAAGTAAGGGAAAAAATAACAAAACTCATGGGATTTAAGTCAGCCATTTAAATCTTCTCAAAAAAACCCAAACAAGTTAGGAAGTTCTACCCTTTTTTCCAAAGATGGTGATAAAAACAAAAACACCATATGGTGGAAATTAGACTACATCTCAATCTTGCCACATCACTGCCTCCTAATCCTCCTTTCAAGTTAAGTAAAATGTTTTACACTAAGGAGGTGTAAAGACAAAAAGGTCTAAAATTGTTGGCAACTCTTCAGTTAACTAAATTTTTGTATTTGAATCTTTTCTTAAAGGTAAAAAAAACCCAAAATATTTCTCCTGTAGGCAAAACCTTAAAAGATTGCTTAGCCTCGCTGCTTGGTGAGAAAGACATATGCTGGCTAATTATCTTAATCTTGTGTTTTCTCAACTTACAGAAATAACTTAAAATGCAAATTTAGTATCTGGGGCAAGACTTTCATAAGTGCAAGTTTAAATCTAGGTTCATAGAACCATGGTATCATACTAATGAAATAGCCTGATTTTCAGAAGTTCTAAATTCCACCAAATTCCATTTAAGCTAATGGAAATGACTTTGGAATCTGTCTTCAGGCACTACTTGTTTGCTCCATTGTTTTAAATCTTTCAGTATAGCAAATAAATGGAGATTATTTTTTTTAATGGCAAAAGCACAAAACCAACAACAAAACCCCTCTCTACCTTTTATACTGTATTATTGGTGTTTAAATAATAGGTCAAACCTGTCAGAAATGTCCAAGAAATTTGATACTTTAGTATTTGCTTCCAATTTTGGATTGTAAGACTACATTTTCAGAGGTGCTTTGTCTCTCTGTTTTCAGTTAAACTTAGTGGTGACTGAAGCTCTATAGAAACATTGCAAATTTTAGTATTATTACTTTTTTCAAATCCTTACCGGTGAAAGGACAAAACCTGTTTCCTCAAGAATCCTTTTATGCAAAAAGTGGCACCATTCACTAGTGATAACACTCTTCAAGAGTAAGAGAATAACAAAGAGAACCCATAAATGTCCTAGAATTGTCTCTGAAAACGATCTAAGCCCAGATGCTTTGTATGTTTATTTGGATTTCTCATTTAAGCATCTACAATACAGGTGCTCTGCTTTATTTTGCTATTTTCTTTCTCTTTTGCCTTTACTTTTCTTTTGCCTGCAAGCAGTATATTTATTCTAGTCATATATAAGTTTAGCTCTTTCAGCAAGAGGCTATTGCAAAAATGAAATTTAAAACTTTGCATTTGATCACTAAGCAACTTGAGTTCTTATTTGAAACACCAGATAAATTTTTGGATTTCATTGTAATTCTGATTATTAAATACGACCCTTTAGCATTGCATGGTCAGGGACCAGGTCCCTAAGTGATTAGATACACATTATGCAAACAGCAAAACAATCTTTGGATTACTACAAAAATTATAATTTATAATTATTAACTCGTGGCTCATCTGTGCTTTATGATTAGTTTATTAAATGTGAATGTCAGAATTTGACATAGAGCTCAGATTTTATTTTTTTCTTCACAAATTAATTACCACAACTTAAAGCAAACATTATCACTTATAGTTTAAAATTTTCATTTCAGGAATTGTTCTTTCTATTCAATAATAACATACTTTTGTAGCTGATCACAAAGCAAATTTAACATCACAATATTATTGAGAAGGAAGCAAACATCGAGAACCAAAAGGAAAGTAAAACCACCCAGGCACTTACGTAGTAGAGCAGCATTTTTCACTACAAAGTTTGTCTTAAAATTGAGACAGGTTTATTTAAGTTTTTTTTATTAAAGAGTGTTGAAACTCTGCATGATATGTAGGGTACTTCTACATATATAACTAGTTTCTACCTCTTTTATAAACAAAGTTCAGCTACTCAGCAAGCAAGGAAGCAATGCTCCAAAGTCAGAAAAATGAAAGAAGTTAAGAAAGACTCTGACTCGAATCTTAGAGTGATTAAGCTGATGGAGGGTTAATTCTTAAGTTTTTGATTTATTGTAGTTTTCTGACCACAAAATTGTTGCTTAGTCCAAAAGCCGCCATGTTTTTCAGAGCAACACACAGTGCCCTTCCAGTAAGAGGAAGCCAAGTTCCCTTTTGCAGCATAACCAGAATCTCTTGACTTTTTTAATATATTGGACTTCGAATTAAAATTTTTGACGAAGTATTTCTTTCTTTTCCTAGCCATGAATAAGCATTTCTTCTTTTAGGAAGAGCATTGGCAGCAGGTGGAGGGAGGTGATGCTGCCCCTCTACTCAGCCCTGCTGAGGCCACGTCTGGAGTGTTGTGTCCAGTTCTGGGCTCCTCAGCACAAGAGAGACAGGGAGCTCCTGGAGCAGGTCCAGTGAACTACAAAGATGATCAAGGGACTGGAGCATCTCTCTTTTGAGGAAAGGCTGAGGGAGCTGGTCCTGTTCAGCCTTGAGAAGAGATGACTGAGAGAGAATCAGTATCTACCAGTATCTGAAGGAAGGGTGTCAAGAGGATGAAGGCAGGCTTCTCTTGGTGGCGCCAAGCAATAGGACAAGAGACAACAGGCAGAAACTGATGCACAGGAAGTTCCATCTGGATATCAGGAAGAACATCTTCACTGTGCAGGTGACCATGCACTGGAACAAAATTTCCCAGAGAGGTTGAGGAGTCTCCCTCACCGGAGATATTCAGGAACCATGTGGATGCAATCCCATGCCATGTGCTCTGGGATGACCCTCCTTGAGAAGGGAGGTTGGATCAGATAACCCCCTGTAGTGCCTTCCAACCTAATCCATTCTGTAATGGTTACAGAAGCAGGAAATCACCTCTGAGTCCAGATTCTAAATATATATTTTCTTGTGGTGCACCAAATTAAGATTTCATCTCCTGCTGCTTTGGAGATGAGGGAAAGATTGAAAGAAAAGAATGAAAGAAAGTAGGAAATAAATTTGATGTTGGCTAGTGATAGATCCTGCTTTTCTTCCAAAGGCTATTTTAAAATTACAAAGACGTGTCATAGTTCCCATCAGTAAAAGATACGGCACAATTCTTTCTCCCTGGACCTGCAGAGCTGAACCTTAGTCACACAAATAGATCCACATTGGCTTCAGTGAAGCAGCTTGTATGTTTGATAAAAGCACAGACATATATTCATATACAATTCTGTAATTATCGATGTGCATAACAATTTGCAGGACAGCCACCTCATGTTTATGTCTGATCGGCTTTAATTACATTAAGCACAGCTAAAAATTCTTGTCCTCCTGCCAGGCTGCCACACTTTTAACCCTGTATGAGGATTCTAGGAAGGTAAATGTACCTGTTTGCAATCTTTCACATTCATGGCCTTCCTCTATTGTTTATTTTACTTCCATCTAAGCTTGAAGTAAACAGGTACATCAGATAGCAATATGAAAACAGAGAATTTTGTATAGATTACAGTTTGCATGAAAGCAAAGGACAGCACAGCATGCTTGCTGGTGCAAAGTAGGAAAGTAGAGGCATAAATCACATCCTTATGTTGTGAAGAAATCATTCTGCAGGCACTTTCAGTGTGCATGAGAGGCAGGTTTGAATGTCCAGCTGCATTTTCCACCCTGGCTTTTGAAGGCAAAGTGTAGAAACTGGAAATGTTTTGACACCTAAGCAGCATACTGAAAAATATTTTGAGAAAATGTGGAAAGAATGAATATAACATATTCCTTTCTCTAAAAGGAACAGTCAAAATTACTGACAAAGCAATTTCACAGCATGACTGTGACTTCTACTGCTGTGTTAAGACTTCTGTTTGTGTCAGTGCCCACACCTGGGTAGCTACAGATCCATGGCAATGTTACACTCTTACATCAGTATGCCTGAGTACTAAAGGCATTATTGTAAGCCAATAGTATGGGCTGCAAAGGACTCATGAGATAGTGATTGTGCTACATTTCCCTTAAAGTGTGCTCCATTGATTTGGTGGATTTTCCTGCTGAATGTGTTTGTATCTTGATGTCCTGGATATCTCCAATCAAGTGACATAGAAAACAGAAGATACATAATTTGTTTTATTTAGTTAAAAATCCATTTAAATTATACTATATTTGCTTCAGTTTTCAGATGGCTATAGCACAAGAACAGTGAACTCTACCAGATGAGTCTACTGTTACTGGAAAAAAAAACCAGCCAAATTGAAGCCTTTCTTCATCTGAATCTTCTCAAAGACTGTTATTTGGTGAGTTGAATTTCGTGAAAATTGTCTCACTAGGTAACACATGAAAGTGCTCTCAAGCCTTGGGCCTAGGGGTGTCATTGCACTCATATATACATCCACCAGCAAGTAATTTAAACTGAACAAAATCATAGATTTTGAATCATGGTAAAAGCAGTATAATAAGTACTACTGCTTTTAACTCCAGAGCATGTGTTTTATTCAGGTTGTATTCTAACATACTTGACAGCTAATGATACCTTCCATTATTATGAATTAATATCTTCTATAATTTCCTTCAACCTTTTATGTTGTTCTTTTCTTCCCAAAACAACTTTTTTATTCTCTGAAAATATGCATATGGAACAAATGACAGCTATTCTGTGCAGCAGAAATATTAAGAGATTTTGAGTATATTTGAGGTTAGATGGATTTCTGAAACTTACAATATAAGTAGGGTGTTTCTGTATAGAATGAACACTGCATTTGTAGCAGCAGAAAAAGGGAAAACATGCAACATGCAGCCATTGACCTTAGTGTTATAGTGCTGTGTTCAGCCTGAACGGTCAGGGTTTAAAAACTTGTGCAGCAAAGTTGAAGAAAGTTAATATGCTAGTGCCCCTAAAGAATACGTATTAATAAATGGAGAAATGGAGACCACAAGAACAATAAACTGGGTTAAGCCAAATGCCCAACAGTTCATCTCCAACAATGGCCAGCGACAGATGCCAACAGAAAGGAGTAAAACAGGTCGAGCATACAATGATGCTTTCTCAGCCTCCAGCAATATGTGGCTCTTGGCTTTCCTAAGCCAGAAATGTCATTTTGAGGTGGTGTTTGGGGCCAGATTATTAAGGGGGGGGGNTGAGCCCATTGCAAATCATATATAATAAATGTCTAAAATACTACTCTACTTCAATTTTCTCGTAGATTGTTTACTACAAAAAACCTACAGGGGCCTGTAATATTTAGTGCTAATTGGGGGTGGGGAGGTGTTAAAATTATGCAGAAGCATTGAATGCTTTCACTAAGCTATGAAACTGCTATGATATAGCTCACAGTACCTCAAGAAAAATTATTCCCTTACAAGTTGGTTACTATTCACGTGTACCAATGTACCTACTCTTGTGGGCTATTGAGAATTAGAAAAATTATTGAAAATAAATCCTGAAATGCCCCAGATGTCCCAGTTTTAGAGCACCAGAGCCACAAAGCATTCAACAGGGGGAAAAATTCCAACCAACAAAAGAAACGCACAACAAAGCAAATGAACAAAACAATTCACCAAGGAGCAAAATGAAATAAGGCACAGTGCTGGATACACTGTCATGTGACCCTTCTACCCAGTTCTTACTTCCCCTCAGACTCTATTTGTACCCTGAAATTTTGTTTCATGTTGCAACCTGATCACTGAAAACTCATCTAAGGGGAAGTGACCTCAACCTAGAATCAGCTTGTTGGAGCTGAGACATAACCCCACGAAGGCATACTGGGAAACATTAAGAGATGGGTGGATATACGGTACATGCAGGATGGAAAAGAAATCATAGTACCTTGAAAGCTAATCAGTAGGGCTTAATTGGAAACAGATCCCACTGATAGGAGCTATGTCTTGTTGAGATCACAAATATGGCTGACAAGGCCATCTATGAGTATATAATTTGACCCGGAAGTTCATCACATTCTGAAAAATAAATTTGCTATATTAAAAAAAATCATTGTGGAATATATTCAATGAACTAAAACTGCCTGATAATCATCACCTAATAGGAGTGCTTTTAGTCAGATCTCACCATGATCTCTTCTTGCCTCCACACTAGTCAATATTGTTATCAATGATCTGGAAGAAAATATCATTAATGGTAAGGTCTATAGATTACACAAAACCAGTAAAGTGGTAAATTAGGATAAGGACAGGTCAGTTCGACAGAGCAATCAAGTTCACTTAGCAAGATGAGACCATCTGAGCATCATGCTTTCTAAAACAATTGAATTTAAGGACAAGCATCTGTGAAAGTGGAATTTAGGTCAGAGTTGAAGGAAGGAATGTTTTTTGAAAAAGTGTTGTTTCTGAAGTGATAAATAGACAGTGTTTCCAACATGACCTCCTGGTATGGTGGAATACATAAAAAGCCAAGCTGTAGTTATATTCAGAAATAAAAAATAATACTGTAAGGAAGTACAAACTATTTATTCCACTGTATATAACCAATAATAGTATTAATAAAATAGACAAAAAATGATAAAAACTCTGTTGTCTGCAAAAGAGGATGTTTATAAATTAGAAACATTCAGTGAAGATGTAAAAGACCTAAGACCTGGAAAATCACACTTTTCCTAGGAGCTTAGTGCTGAGTCCTATTAATGTATGTACATGTGAAATATCATGAGTTGGTTTGATCACTGTGCATGTCAGGGAAAAATTTCTGGCTAGCAAACAGTGATAAAAATTTTTCCACTGGTTGAGAAATTAATCTAGACAAATTTAGAGTAGTAACAAGTGATTTTTAACAAATAAATCTATCAATAGGTAGGAGAGTTTATTTTGCGGCATAGTGGAACGTCTGCTACTTGAAAGCCCTACCTTTTGTAAAATATATTCTTCATTCCAGCCAAACTTGTAGATGCAGGAAAAAGTATTTACAGAAGAGTTGCTTTCAGAAGAGCACAAAAATCTGTACATGAGTGATTTAAGATGTGGTTATAGATGAAAAAAATAAAAAGAGAGAGAAAAGATGCATGCAATTAACCAAGAGGGAAGTACCTTCCTTGAAATTTAAAATAAGATTACCTCACTAATGCTGATGAGGTACACCAGGATAACCATTTAAACATTTCTCTACTTTTTACACCTCAGTATTCATCTCCGCAGTTCTAAACAAGGCTAGTAGCAGAGGCAATAGTTTTAAGCCCAACCTGGCCACAGAAGGGGAGAAGGGGACACGATTGTTGGAAAATGTATTGCTGTACAGTTTTGGACAAGCTTTGCTGCTGTTGGGGCACTGAGAAAATGAATGTCCAACAATCACCTGAGGCTGATGACCCTCAGCCAGCAGTGCAAGTGAAAAGCAAGCGACACAGGTCAGAGCACAAGGGGAAAGAATCACGTGCAGGACTGTGTCTACGCAGGGCTGCTGTAGGGTTGGATAAACATTTTGCACATTTAGTGCATCATTGTCACTTCCTTGCACTTCATCCAAAACACACTGAGCTCAGCCAAGCAAGAGAAAATACGTATGGGTATTGAAGTGGTCCCCACAAGAGGTGGCCCCCTATGAGATGTGTAACACGTAATAGGTGAGCGGCTTCTGATGATCGGATCTTCTCAATCAGTCACCAAGCAAAAATGGCACCATCACAGAGACAAGCCAGAGGCTTGTGTATCTGATGTATCTCTCAACTTCCATATTGTTGCCATGTTTCTGATTACAACTTGTGAAAACCTGTAAATGCTTCCCTATTCCATAGACAGATTAAATCATCATTTTATTGTGGGAACATTATCTTGTTTACTTCTATTTTCTAGATCAGAGTATCATGCCCAGATATAGGCAATCTAATGATCTCTAGAGTTTTATTTTTCTGTTATTATCTTCAAATCAAGAAGATTTGGACTATCCACATAATAGTCTACAAGAATATTACAATTGGATTATCTTTGATGATATTTACTTAATGTACCCAATACAGGTCAAAAGCTCATAGTAGGAAAGCAACCTGACTCCACATCATACTCCAGACAGCAGAACCTTGCATACTTCGGGCTGCACTGTGGGTTTGCATACACTTTCACTGAAAGCCGTGTGTCAGCCAATCAATGTTTTCAGCAGCTGCTAATTGGCACCATTCCAGACTGGACTGCATTATGAGTCAGTACCACGGAACAACTCAGGGCAGCCTGTTTGTGTGACAGAAATGTGTTCTCAGCAGAAGTGCAGATTCTGCCTGATGAAAGTTTTCTAAGTATTTGAGAGTCAGTGTACCCATGGCAAATAAAGCCAGGTGAAGCTCTGTCCTGTTTATAGCTGCAATATATAAAGGTCAAGGAGGACAAGTCTTAGAGAAAGCAGTTTGCTCATAACTGGACAAATACTTCTCAAAGCAGGTGTTTTAGACAGACAATAAAACTCTCTGAGCATGACCCCATTTCTCAATGCAATAATACTTCTGAGAATACTGCTCCAACTCCTGACCTAGGATATATACTGAGGCGGTTGGTACATCCTACCTTGCTAGAGTATGCAAAGCTTTCTAAACCTGCTAATGACTATTAGTGTCATAATACAGAGGGAAAGAACTTTCTGCCAGATGCTCAGATAAATATGTCTTTATTTTTAGGACCAAGAAAAAGCTCTTTCATTAACAGTGTCCTCCTGGAGGTTTTCAGCCCAGTTGGAATACATGCTCTGCACCCAGAAAGGGAGTATCTTCCATGACTGTGACTCCGCAACTCAAATTCACAGCTCTCCCAGCAGAGAAATTGTTGATACATGCTGTCTCTTTGTGCCTTTTAAATGCACACTCACCCTTTCACTCAATTTTGCTGGGTTCAACTTTTGTTTCAGAGACACATAAAGACCATCACTGGTAAGTATTTATAATGGAGTACAAGAAAATATCATTGATCCATCACATAATTTCTATATGTGACTACTGAGGCTTTCTAGGCAGTCTCTCTTTTTAGCAAAAACCTGCCTTGAGTATCTCACTGGTATCTCTGGTAAGACAATGTGAAAAACAGTGTCTGCCTCTATAACACAATAAAATTGACCTATAGCTCAGTCTGTTTCTGCTAGCTGAAGGTTATTTTGCTTTGACATATCCTTGCAGTGTCCTCTGCTTTAATTAATAATGTTGCTGCCATGTATTATGAAAGTCACTATTTTGCACATACTGGTATCTTTCCAAATTAGGCATTTTAAAGTTTAAGCCTTAAGAAATGTATAGAGTATTTTCAATCAAAAGTCCAATCTATTTACACGCACAAGAGCTGAAAGATTTTTCATGCAAGTGGTTGTACTCTTAGGCTTTTATTATTTCTGCTTGAGCAGAAAGCAATAAATATGTCTTGAGACAAGGGAGAAAGTTAATAAAAAAACTGTCCTTTCCTCTTTGTGCTACACCCTGTTTTAAAACCAGCTTGTCTTTCATGAACAAATTAATTGGATTAGCTCTGCTTCAGCCACAAAGGACAACACTCTGTGTCACAAGCACATTTGTATAATGAACCATCACTGCACCGGTATAGTAGGGAACTGATCCTGAAATTGTATTCAAACAAGTATTATTACTAGCATTAACATTACAATTCAGTTTGTGGGATACAAATAAGAAGAGACACAAATTTTAAAAAGTCCCTGCACAAGTGAACTAATGATTGAAATGAAAAAAAAAAAAAAAAAACAAAACTGTGTGGCGAATGAGGGTATAGAAGGGAGGCTTATCCTACATAAGCCAGCTAGTCAGAGGGAAGGTCCTCACTGTCAAAAGATATTAAAATGGTGTCCCTAGAGATATTGTCAATGAAAATTTCACTCTGGTTTGAGAAGATGTCAACAAAAGGAATAAGACTTTATAAAAAAGTATGACTACTTTCCCAAGGTAGAAATCAGACTGCGTTCTTGAAAAATAAATACTTTTTTAATTTTGAAAAGAACAAAATAGCCATCTATTTATCCTGCTCCGCTTCATCATGTTAATAAAATTTTAAGCTGAAACTATTACACAGTTGCTCATTTTTCTTTATGTAATGGTTTTACTCATCTCATAATGGTATGCACTCCAATCTCTATCCTTTACAGCTTTCATTGATCCTCATTCATGTTTTATAAAAATAATTTTGTGGGGTTTCTGAGTGTTTGTGAAATATCTCAGCTTAGAATGGGTCTCTGTCTGCTACTGTAACAAATAAATGAGTAAGAAATAGAATAGTCATGAAGGAACCTAACCGATGACATTGAAATGGCTGTAGTTTATACAAAAAGGAATTTCTCCTTTAGAAATTAAAGTAATCTTTTGTTTCTGTTGCTGGCTATTCTAGGGCTGGCTATTGATACTGAAAGACCTATAAATTACTACTTTCCAGGGTGGTATTATGCTATGTCCTATATGGACCATTTATCACAGAACCTTATTTGATGTTTTGCTTAAATGTTCAATAATCATATAGCTTAATAAGAAACAATTGGAATTTGTTCTCAATTGAGTTCCCAGTAAAATTTTTTAAAGAGGACTGACTTGTCCCTTAGTAGTCAATGAAAAGTGGTATGTGAATTAGACCATAAGGACAAATGTCCTCTCCTAAACATATAGAACCTCTGGCCATGGCAGACTTTCTGTTGCTTGAGAAGTTGATTTCACGGTGTTATTCCTATCAATTACTGCTATTTTACCTTCTTCCGTTACACAAGGGCAGCAGCTTAAAACAAAACCATAACTTCCCATTCTGGGTGTTGTACAAACATCCACCAAGAAGTAATGAGGGTCCCAAGCAACTTCCAGAAGCAGATTAAGGACGAGCATTTATCAGTAGCCCTGTGATAAATGACATTCTGAAGTCATAGATTTGCAGCTGCTGCTAGGTGGGAGGGAGGTTGTTACACCTACACCTGACCAGAATAACTATTCATGCAGTGTACCGTGCACGATGGAGGGTGATGCATCATAGCCTTCTACATCCAAAGGAACAGCTCCAGATATATCTGGAGCTGGGCCTGGAAGGTTGGGCATTCTTTAAAGAATCTTTCTATGCAGTCACAACCTGTGGCTTGCAAAGTCTTTCTTTCTTTCTTCTTTCCTTCCGTCTTCCTATATTGTTTGTGAACAAAGTATGGGTGATGAATTTCTAGCATCTGTATATACCCACTTGTAGAAACTAGATACACCTTTCAGTTATGAGAGGCATAAATCCTTATTAACTATTAACTACAGTTATAGGTAGCATAGAATTATTCAAGCAATAAAAGAGTTTATTTTTTCCCTTGGTTGGTTGTAAATGAGCCTAGAGGGAACCCAGGAGTTCTAAGTTAAGCTCATTTTATACCTGTAGCAATAGCTTTAAAACCTAATCCTGGATATGTTTATACATTTTTAATAGGACCCCAATTTAACATACAGTATCCTCCAGTGGCTTCAGCTGCTGCAGAATTCTCCTGAACAGTTTTTTACTGTTAGGCTCAGCAGGTTCAATGCTTGATTATCTTTCCTCCAGTTCAATATCTACTCTTTTCGCTTTGTTATACACCGACAAGGAGACTATATGCAGGTTCTCTGTGGAGGATGCCTTGTACGTGAACATGCAAGCAATGTGGAATCGATCTGGCTGAATCCAGTATTCAAGGAATTTAATTGAATTATTGAAATTCAGGGCTGAACCCCTGGGACATTGATCCTGTATTGTCAGCTTCAAATCCAAGGTGCACTGGCCGCTTGATAATGTGTTCATACGATTTGTAGTAGAAGGGGTGGTGAATCAAAGCAGTGACAGTATCGCTAACTGACAGAAAACAGAGGAACTGATGCTGAATACATTTAAAAATAAATCAATATAGACTGGCCTGAATGAACAATTCTGGCAATGTGTTGTGCTGGCATGGCTGCTGACTTACCAGTTTAAGAGTAGGCTCAGGATTCATGGTAGCTGGAAAGCTGGAGAGGCCTGTTGATGCAGCAATGCATTTAACTTCAAGACAGAGAATATTTGCTCATCTGTTTTCCTTGCCAGAAGCTAGAAACTATTGCTGCAACTGCCAAGTGAAACAAAGCAGGATTAAAAGAGAAATTAAATTATAAAATAGTATTCACAAAAAGGTAACAAATAAAAATCCAAATAAATGGCTTTCATTTATACTGAGTGTAAGTGTAAGTGTAAGTGTAAGTGCTTTGCTTATTTTCCTCAGATATTAAAAAGATCATTGAGAATTTGAGGCTCAGGTCAACTAAAAGGAAAAAAAAGAGAGCTACAAAGGAGTTTAAAAACATTAATGCAAAATAATGCTGAGCTTTTACCATCTTTACTGAGACCTAAGTCACATCCTTCCTCAAGTGCAGCTGCTGGAAGAAGGAGACAAAGCAGAGACAGCTGCAGGACTATTCTGCCCCATCGCATGTTGTTTCTTCCATCATTCTCTCTCACCAATTCACCTGCTTCATTCAATTTATTGTTGTCTGCTCCCCTTGAAATGGGACCTGAGAACACTTGTTTGAGCTGGATTGCACAGCAGTCGCTTTAGCTGCTGCAAGAGGAGGGCAGCTTTATGTCCTCTCTGCAGCCTTATTTCCTTTGGGGGCAATAGGCAATAGACAGCCCTTTCTTCTACCACCATGATGTTCTGAAGCCCTAAGCCAACCTTCCTTCCTCCCTCCCTCCCTCCCTCCCTTCCTTCCTTCCTTCCTTCCTTCCTTCCTTCCTTCCTTCCTTCCTTCCTTCCTGTCCTCAGCATGGGCAGTGTGTGTCAGTGGCAACATCAACAACTCCAGGCCTTCAGGGCTGATTCCTCCAAGGGACCTTATCTCTCTATCCCTGTGGAGTCCAGGGGCTCTATGGGGCTGATCCCATCGTGCGTGTACTTCCCTGTAATCGGACTACTCATGGGCATTAGTGCTGTGCTGTATGTACAGGATTCCCGACTCCAGTGGGAGCCAAGGTCATCCAGCAGCGCACTGGATCAAAACTGAAGAGTGTATGTATCTACCCAAGGCCAAGGTTTTGAGGAATAGGGTGAAGTCAAGGAGACGAAAGTAGGTGTGTGGCACCTTTCACCCTCAGAATATTTTTGAATGGGAGCAGACTGATGAAATGTGGACTTAGTGAGCACCATTCAGAATTCCTACAAAACTTACTGATTAGTTGGCTGTGATATTAAGGTACCCATTCCTTGTAGCTTAATTCTAAAATACAGTGTACAATACACACTGGAATTAGTCTCATTACCTCTGGGAGACCCTAAAAAATCTAGACTTCTTTTTCAACAACATTAACATAAAAGAAACAATATTCATTATTTCTGAATTTAATAAATAAATCTGGTATCACCTATCTGGCAACATACCCATGCCTCTTTTTCTTACTCCACCTCGAAACACATTGTCTTGACATCTGCAGTCTAAATTACAGGTAACAGCCAACATCGGACCAGTGTGGACCCCCATTCTCAAAGCAAGACAGTTGCTGGACTTCAGTGTTGCAGAGGTTCCTGTATGGTGAATCTCAACCCAACTCCAAAAGCTGGAGTAATGCTTCTTTCTGCCCAGCACTTGATGTTCACTTCTCACTTGATCAAAAGTGTATGTGGATGCTGCATACAAAGACAAAGGGAAAATTACTCTAAAGCCAGAAGAAATCCTCGTCTCTGAGGTCTTCGTGTTGTAAACCTTGAGTCAAAAGCCAAGTAGTTACACTCTCTGCATTAGGATGTCTCACCATGCAATGTGAGAGGTAATATCAGGTCAGAGTCCCTCTCTCCACACCCTGAAACTCCCCATCACGCAGATCCCCCATTCCACCTATGAATCTAGAAGATATAAAAACTCCTCTTTTTTTTTACAGCATGAATTGCTCTGTATTTGTTGAAATATTGAGGTTGTCACTGCTTTCCAAGCAACACTACAAGCAAGAGGATATTTTAAAATCCATTTACTTCAAAATGTATTCCCAAACAATTTTCAATTTTCATCCTTTCTTGTTTGTCTGCTTCATTCTACCCTATTAATATTTTACTTCTGTGAATTCAAAATAATAAATTAATTTATTAGAAAAATGACACTCTGTAAGGGCTGACAACAGAAGACAGAAGAAATGATGTTGAAAATGTTTCAAAATAAATAATCAGTGCTGTGTCAGGGGACACTACCTTCAGTCCTGGCAAAGTATTTTTTATGTTGAAATGATTAATGTTGTGCCAATTTAAAAACAGGCAGGAGTTTTGGCAGCAAGAATGCAGAAAAACCTTCTAAGTGGTAAAACACTTAGTTTTCAGAACTCACAGGGCATGTCTGTACTAGTGTATGAAATGAGTCAAGCTGTCTGTTCTCTGGCCGTGGGGGAAAGTGACAAGGCAAAGTTGGCATCCCTGCAGCCAAGTTCTCTTCCTGCAAATGGAATGGCTCATCTGTCCTTCACGCTCAGGGCAGCTCCAGATCATACTCACACCCACGTTCATAATCAAGTAATGTGTCAGGAAACATATTTACTATGAAATCAGGTCCAGGAGGTAGAAACAGGACTTGTGCCCTTCCTTCAGCTCATGGGAACTTGATAGCCTCTTATTCTGACCCAGGTAAATAAACCGGGTAACCCTCTGCAATACAGGCATTCCTGCAATTCTGAGGAAAAAGACCTTTGGTTTCAAAGTATTTGCATAAAACAAATTAAAACAAAACAAAACATGCAAACAAGCAATCAAAGAAATAAAAAAAAAGCCCCCCCCCCAAAAAAAAAAAACAAAACCCACCCAACAAACAAAATGCCAAACAACAAAAAGCCCCCAACAACCTCCAATTAATTCCTGTTTTCTCTTTCCACATAGCTCTTCAGAAGGTGGGACTTTACTTTTTATGGTAATAAGTTTAAGTTAATAAAAGCTGCTAATGAACCTCAGTATTTTTTTTTCCCCTAAGGACAAGAGCTAAAGCTCAGTGAAATCTGTGGAAACCCTCCTGAAGAACTTAACAGGAAATGGATCCAACCCTCTTGATCTTTCGCTTCCCCTACAGCGTTTTTCTTTTTATGTTGGTTCCTCTTTCACTTTTTCACTATCACCCAGTTACCATCTTTATTAACATAAATCAAACACTAACATATGATGAGTGCATTCAAGTAAAAAAAGAAAAATACACTCAGATGCTAACAAGTGTGAATTCAGGAAAATTAAATACGTTGATTTGTAAAAGTTACTTTGCTGAGACCTCAGTAACTTCTTATTTAGAAGAGACTTCACTTTTGGAAAATGCACTAAAACATTTTCTGCATGCTTAGAATTTTCTTTGGTCCATGTGGAACCCATTACTATAGTCCGCATACAGGAATTCTGGGGGGTCTCTAATACACAAGAATAATCTGTAGATCTTCACGGGGGGGGGAAAAAAGCACTCTGAGGACAAGCTTTGGACTGGGAAAGTGTTATAGCAATACACTGTTTATTTGCACAAATACAATTTCTTTTATTACACTCCAGGAGGGAAAAGAGAAAGAGAAGAGGCAAAAAATATCTTTGTTTTAAGTTCATTGGTCTCAAGCATTGGTTGCTGCAAAGGAAAATGAATTTCCTTTCCCTCCTTTGTGCAACAGCTCAGAGGGAAATTACCTAGGAATGTGAATCATTTCTGTACTGCTTTTGATGAAATAAGAGTGCTGCTGCAGGGGAGCCTGTACCAAATAGAGCTATGTGGAATATTCAAAGCAAAATTTAAAACACACAGGACACACGTCACTGCAGCTCCTGGGACTGTAGAGGAATTGCAGTGCTCTCTGCTAGCCCTGAAATATCCACCAGCACTTTATCAGCACTCGGATTGTTTTCAGCACTTCAGCATGCCAGGGAGAGCTTCAGCATATTGTGTTGTGAAGTGCTTGTGTCTTCAGTGATCCTAACTGGTTCAGATTGCATGCCCAGAAGAAACCATCTGGATTTCATGTGCTTAGATATTTTCTGGGTTGGTAATGACAGTCAAGTATTGACCTGGCAGGCAGCTGCCAAAGAGAGTTCCAGAGCGCTTCCCAGCTCCTGGGCTACTCTGCACATCCTACCCAGATCCAGACTCCTTGCTCAACTGCCCTTCTGATGCCCCTCAACACTGAGCAAAACTGGATTTACAGATTATAAAGGAGCAACAGCAAAATCTTCCTAGGTCCCCAGACACGAAAATATCTTTCCCCTCAAAGTAATACCAGATTACGAAAGTAGTTTAGTGTCAGGGTGGCTAAGGTCAGGGCCACGTGCAGGGGGAGGGGATGCAGGAGGTTGGGTGGTGGCAGGGCAGGCAGGGGTCAGTGTCCTGCCCAGCGTGGTGCAGAGCAGTGGTGCCTCAACCAGGCCAGCAAAGTGAGGACATGGACAGACAGACACTGTGAGCTGGCCCTCAGACCAGGCAGACAGTCCTCTGGATAGGGAGTGATGCCTGTGGAGCCCTGAGAGTTAGCTTAGGTAGGTAAAACAGCGTAGAGGGAGGTCTATATCCAGGTATACAATCATACATGTCACTGATGTGCACATAGCAAACTATAGTGAAAATTTCCCATTGGATAATTTCTTTAGCATTTTGATCTTTTCTATTGCTTAGTCTTCTGCAAGTTTCAGTCTCATTGCTCATTGTTTGCTGCTTTGTCCTGTTAAATATTACTTTGATTTCAACAGACCAGGTCTATATGCAAAAGGGCATGGTAGGTCTGATTAAAACCAGATCTTTTTTGCCTTCATTTTCCCAACTTCAACATAAATTCTCTTGCTCTGGGACACTTCTCTTTCTGGTCCTACAGTACTGCTATTAACTCTTTTCCTCTCTTCACCTGCTCCATTAGGAGTTTAACTTGTTGAGTTTTTATGACTGGAATTCTAAACTCCATGCCAGATAATGTCTCAACAGTGCAACTTATAATTAATACTTAATGCTTTCGTTTTGCAAAAGCCTCACTAGATACATCTGAGAATTGTATTTCCATTTTTTACTGCTACATGCACCTGGGTGGTGCATAATAATTCTTCGACTGACTAATACCCCTAAGTCTTCCTGTTTCAACCAGTGGGCCTTCTGATTGAAGAAATTCTCATTGCTCCCTGTGTTCATTACCTCGCATTTCAAACTAATTAAATCACATACCTTGTCCCAGTTCTAAAGCCTATCCATTTCTTCCCATGTGATATTCTGATCATCTTCCGTATTGTTAATGTCTGCTACATTTGTATTTCTTGAAAAAAATATTAACGCTTTCCTATGTCTTGTATTCAAGATATTGCTGATATTTTCCATAACATTGGGTCTGATTCTGATTCTCGAGAAATTACAGCCAACAATTTATTTTTACTTTAGAATAATTTTTTGTCGTTCACACACTATGATCTTGGGCCAATCTACCTTTTATTGCCAATATGCAATTTTTTTCCATGTGCATTGAATGCAAGTATAATAAGTGCTAAAACAATCTTTTTAGACAAGCTGAGTTATCAAAGTTCAGTTAGATGCAATCCACTTGCTAATTTACAGGCCATCCTATCCCCTTTTTCATTCATCTCCATGTATTTAAATATTACACAAAAGGTGTCCTTAAGCTTCATATGCAACTAATGTAAGATTAGCATGTTTTATTGGGCCATTTCTAATACCTTTCTCAGACAGACCAAGAATGGCTTCGCTCTAGCTGTATCTTTACCACAAGCTAGGGTTGCTGCTTCCAGATTCTTCTGGAATTTGTGCGCCATTCTCTCTCCTGAGTAGTCCCTGGTCCATGCTTGAGGAGTTCAGTTGTCTCAGCAGGATACACTTAGCACCAAGGCATCCCCTAAAGGCAGCCCCAGCAGTGCCAGGATTTCTAAGGGGGAGCCGTGCCTGAGCAGGTCTTGCTGGTGCAGTCAGGGATCAGGATTTCCAGAGAGGCTCGGCAGCCCTTATTGCTCTAGACTGAATCTCCTAGGAAACAGCAAACTGAAGCTGTGTTATCTTTTCCCTGAAGCCTGCCGATCTCCAGTCCTACAAATAGGGACAAACAGGCAGACATAAAAATATAGACCCTTGCGTGGACCACCCCGCCTGAAGAGATGCTGGGAGCACTGTGCAGGGTTACCCCAGCTAGACGTTCATCCTATAGATGTAGGGTTTGCCTCCGGAGGGAGTGATCGAGCTCTGTGTTGTCAGTACAGAAAGGAAAGATAAATGCAGAGAAGAGAGCAACTGATGAAAGGCAGGTCCTGAGAGCAAAGCTCTGTAGGAGGTAACACAGCTTTGTGGAAATGGTGTGCACTGAGTAGAGACTGCAAACTCCAAAGACTTCTATCCTATTTGCAGAGAAAGGAAACTCTACTGAAGCTTTTCCTTCATTGTTGGGATAAAACCCATCTTTTTCAAAGCAGTTATTGAAAATATGGGACTATTTATTAATGAATATGGCTTTTCAGTTCAGAGATGTCATCCTACCATGGACAATAGAATGAAATAAAATAGAAAAAAAAGCATTTTAATCATATTTTTGTAGATTACATCAAATCCAAAACATAATTTACACATACCATAAAAACTAGATAGAATTGATACGATTTTATGAACAGGAAATACCATTTTTTAATCTTTGTTTTAAAAACACTTGCCTTGCTGATAAGCTCCAATGCAATTGTCACAGACATATATCTTTTCTCTCTGCACATGAATAATAACAACAGGGCCAAACAAGAATTTTCCAGCTTTCATTTTCCGTGTGTCCACCCATAGTTTCTGGATTTGTTCTAGTTGCACCTGGGCTCATTGGGTGGTCCATAATCCAAAGACTCCTGGTTCCACACTCACTTGGCTCCTGAGCGAGGTGTATCCACCACAGTGCCAGGTGAACTTTTATAATATGGGGCAAATTGGGTGTTAAAGAGGGCATGTGCAGAGAACAACAAAAAAAAAAATCCATTATACATAGTCCCTGCCAGAAAACCTTAAAGGCTAGAGCCTTCTTTCTGCAAACAGCTTGGCATTTACGTAGCTTAACTGTCAGAGTGTTTCTACCAATTCAAGGATATAGCCCAGTCCATAAAATTATCCGTGTGCATAACAGCTGATGGGTTTAGAACAGCAGAGGTAAATGACTTATAAATGGGTCTCACAGATGGCAAAGCTGTTCTAAGAAGATTCTTCTTCTCCACTGGTGTGAAGCTGACTCTGAGGTGCATAACTGCTGAAGCCTGAGAGAGGGCCAGAGAGCAGGTAGAAAAGAAAAAAAAAGAGCTGGTGAGCATTTTTGCCTTGCAGCCTGAGCCCTTCCAGTGGAAAGCAACACACCATCCAGCCAGAGTTTATGCAGTAGGTGTAGGCTCCCAAACTGAAAGTATACAGAATTTGGAGGTGTTCAAAGTTGGAATAGTGGCTTTTACAGCAAGGTGGTCCATCTTCTGCATTTAATTTCAGGAGTTGAATGGAACTTTCCGAGTGACTTCTGCTGAAGAAGGGCCGTTATGGGATCCTATAAAATAAGTAATCAATATTGTTCAGGAATTGAGAACAGGAAGGAGGGAGAGACAGAGAGGGAGTACATATACATACACAACATACCCTGTTAGAGTATAAGGAATGACTGTTCCTAGTTTCGCAACAGAGTACCACAACCATTTTCCTGAAAATATGGTTACCACAAAGAAAAATAACATGAAGATGCACTGAGATTTACAAATGCTTTTTTACCTGATTAGATTTACTATGAATTCCCCAAGGCTCCTCTCTGCTTTCAGGTCTCTTTAGTTCCAACGATAAACCAATTGCATTGATAATTTAACAATCCACATGATTTCCTTTTCAGAAGAAGTAATATCATATATAGGAAACTGCGGTTTCATGACATTTTAAAACTATTAATAAATAAAATCAGGTTTGGAGAAAAAGAGAGAAAGCAATGTCCATGAACTCCTCTCATTACCATAAAACTTTGTGTTAAAAAATAAAAAAATAAATTGCAGTGTGCAACGCTGGAAATATTTCTGCATTTTCAATTCAAGTCACAAAATATATATTTCCTCATTTATCCTCGCTATCTTAACAAACAAAAGCTCAGTAATATGGAGAGAGCATTCATGCATGAGCTTGCAAGCATAGCAAAAAATAGCAAGATTTGCAATGTTCCAGGCAAGAATTTTGTCCGTTTCTTCAGTTTGCATGTTGTTTAGAGTGTTAGGTGTTTAGATTCTGTGATAATAGACTCTACACTGAAAGAAAAGATAAACCAAAACCCTAAGAAACTATCTGGCTAACTTTGTGGGAGATAGATAGATAGATAGATATGGGTTTATTGAGGTTTTCAAATACTTTTTTACTTGTGAGGCCTTTGCTGACTGTTCAGCTACAAGTAGAACTTATCAGCTTTCCCTCTTTCCAGTATGTGTTATGTTATAGATTTCTTATTTTGATAACTTGTAGATATTTTAAAGACAAGTCTTATCCCTTGACCCTGGCACAACAGTCAAGAGTTAAGAGTACTGAATATGACTTCTGGAATAATTTTGGCTTGAAATTACTCAAGGGGAGAAACTGGATTTTTAAGCCTGGAAATTCTTTTTTCTGCAAATGTTGGCAATAACCAAGTATCCGTGGGAAAAATATGAATAACCAGAGACCTCAATGGTATGGTTTCTCATACATCTCTAATTATGCCTAAATTTGATTTTGTTTCTAGTCTGAATCTTAAACACTGGTTATTAAGCAGTAATAATTAACCTATAGTAATTATCCTATAAAAACAAGACTTCTTCCTCTTGTTGAGATTACAAAAATGCAACAGGCTGATATGAATAGGTGCTGCCACACGTCGGCACTTTTGGACTGTATCTTTGTTCAAAAAAGATAGGTCAGCAGGATATCTGCTAACAAGAGTAGCCACCCTACTCTGAACTCTAACAGGCAAGACTACTCTCTTGCATTTTTTCACTATTCTTGGTGTGAGATAGCTAAATGAGGCCAACCCCTGGCCATGGTTCACCTTCCAATAAAACCATCAGTGATTTTTGTGCTTGACTTATATTTTACTGAGACGCAACTAAGACAGGACAATCTACGCCTTTGGTCAGGCTGCTTAAGGCAGCCATTGGGGTGGCATGTATGTCCTAAGGACACAAACAAAGCAATTTTTGTATGGACCAATATATTTTATTGCTAACTGATACACTTAAAAAAAATTCCAAATCCCCAAGCAAGAGATAGACTCATGAGCCTGAAATGATCTAAAGAAAGACTATTGTGCCTGGAAAGCTGACTGTTTTGTTCATCTGATAAAAGATATTTTCTTTTCCTAATATCTTTGCATTACCTAGAAGGAGTCCTGTTAGTTCAGGAGTCTTCCCAATTTTTCCAATAGCTAGAAAGTGGTACCAGGTTTCCTTTGTACCAAATGTGCTACACTATCTTTTGTCTAATATACAGTGCACCTTTCTGCCAGCCTAGGCAAGATGTTTTTGTATGTCTTCTTGAAATTGCTTGTATCCAAAAACATGGATCTAACATCCTTCTTGTGATATAAGCTTATGCTAAGCAATGTCTCCACACTTCCCAAAATTACATATGCCTGTATCTTTATGTATTCTTTGATCATGTTGAAAGGATGAATCCATTGTGCTTGTTTATTAGCCCCAACAACTGTGTTCAGTACATGGGTGGAAACATTCCCTTCAGCACGTTAATTGCAAATTCACACTAGGGGTTCCTTTGTGTTCTGAGAGAATACAGTTCTTTGATTACACAAGACCTAAGTGGCATTTCAGAATATCAGCATTAATAACTCATTCCTACAGATCTACCAGGTAGAATTAAAATTAGGAAGAAGGGTTATAACTTGTCAAACTATGTTTCTAATTAATGGAGTTGTGTTACAACAACTCCTTGCTCCTTCACAGATTGCACTGCTTTCCTAAGCAGTTGTTCTGATGTCACATGATGAAAATATGCAGTTTTGAAAATCTACCATTATGAATTTATAGGTGAACATAAGAAAATACATTAAAAATATATAAAATCTGGTAAAATAGAGTTTATTACAAAAAAATTTTAAAATCTTTCTGCAGAATGTTTATAGCCATGAATGATTTCATATTATTTAGCTGGTATAATGAAGCAGGAGTAATACTCTTCTTATATGGCATTAATAACAATTTCCCTAAAAGCTTTTTTTTTTTTTTTTTAATTTTGTGATTCTTCTGGAAAAGAAAAATATTCTCATGGAGAAAAAACCGTGATCTAAATCTTTCAATGCTCCAGTAGTACAGTTGTGTTTTTGCCTGGAAGCTATTAAAAAAAACCCACTCCCTTTCATTGTTTTTACCCTATTTTATTAGTGAAGGTGGGTAATATAAACCCTCTACGGGTGGGATTTATCCCTTGTAAATTAGACATCTAAACTCTTATTGTCTAAATACAGTCTAACTCTTGCTTTCCATGGAGTTAATGGAGTGCAGTAAACACCTCCCAGGAAGTACTCAGCCTCAGACAGAAATCTAGCAAAGTCCAGATGAATTCCTCTTTACAGATGTTTGTGTCTTTCTATTAACTATAAAAAGACCTTTGGGTGATGAGATCAGGTTTTAACTAGCCACCTTCAATATGCACGGCAAACATTCCTTCACAAATCCACATAATTACTGTCAAATCACTATTTACAGCATGACTCCCTGGTGAAACCTACAGGGCTTACAGACAATGGACAAGCTGTTAGCAAGCTCAGACTTCTTCTGTGATAATTTGTTTATTTTGTGGTTATCTTATCCACCCTTTTCTCTCTGGTGGATGTTTTACACACCTATGTGTATCTTGCCAATCCAAAAGTAAATCCTGGCTCTGTGGAAAATGGCAGGGCCAGGATATTTTATTCTCACTCAAATATCGTAAGATGTACAGAACAGTTAGGTCTCAGTCCTTAAAATGGTTCACTAGCCTCTATATATTATTGCTCAAACCAAAAATCTACAAAGCACATATAAATAGACTGATCAAATAAAATAACTGTGACAGTAAGATCAGCTTGTTCTGCTCCTAGGGAAAAAAAACCAAAACCAAAAAAAAAAAAAAGGAAAAAAAAAAAAACAAAAATAAAAAAAACACAAAACAAAACCAA
>VZTG01001229.1:53535-98090 GCA_013397845.1 Melanocharis versteri
AAAAAAAAAGGAAAAAAAAAAAACCAACAATGACAAAAACCACAAACCAACACAGAAATCATACAGTGTAAAATGATCCTTTCAATGAAAATTGAGTTTTTATGGTTCCTTATTAGAGACTTCCCTTACAACTAATTATATTAAACTTCTACATTCTCTGCTTTTTCTCATCAGTAATCTCACAATCTCCAAATCTGTGAAAGTAAATGCTTAGTCAGTGTGTAAATTGAGGACAATTATCATTATGACCACACAGTAATACAAAAATAATTAGACCATTGCTAGCAGCAAAAATATAAATCAAATCAGTTTGTAATAGGAACATTAATAATTTGTTAAAGATACAATCTATTGCACATGAAGATGGGAAAGTAGCTGAGCTGAGCTGCTGAGCTGAAGACAGTCCTTGTTTTGAAATAAAGAGCACTAAGTTCAGTGTATGTGCATCAGTGATAATCTAGGGGTGATTGTGTTCAAGAGAATTTACAACCTATTCCAAATGCGTGAACTCAGTGGAACTGGGAAATCAAATGGCTGAATGGTATTTATTATGCTACCCTTATCTTTGCCAAGGTGGAGAGAAAGACTGGAACAGTTCACTTTGCCTCCAGGCATCCAGTAATGAGCCAACCAGTGGTGCATTAGGAAGTAGTGGGCAAGTGGCATTATCATCAGGTGCATTTTTAGTAGCAGAGTCAAGTAGCACTGGGAGCATTATAAGTAGTGCAGTCGAGTGCTAGAGCATTGGTTATTATAGCACAGAATGCACAATGGCTGGAAAGCTTTGGGAACTATAACAAGCAGAGTTAGGCCTGAAACATCCACTTTGAATACTGTCAAACTTTGAAAAGCAGCAGCTCTAAACTCAGACTTTCCCTTTGGCACCTAGGGATCACTCTAACAGGCAAAACCTGAGTCTCAAATTCGAACTCTCCCAAATCCCAGAAAATCCTGGATGCATTTCTGATGACAAGTAACATGGTCCAGATTCTTTCAGACCACAATAGAGAGTACAGATGAATGCCACAGCAAACATTTCAAAAAAGGAGCTATTTGGCATGGTAAGCATTAGTAGTCAGGGAGCCAAGGAAATACCAAATGTGCAATCTAAAAATTATGAAAGAATTACTTAATTACTAAAGTCTTTCCGGATAACAATACCCGAAAGAACTCTACACAATATCAGGGATAACAGTAAACCTTTAGGCAAAGGGGTCTGTAGGATGTTAGAAGGCTTTGAATGGGAGGAGGGTCTATTGCATCACAGTAACTCTGTCTTATCAGGGTGTCAAGACCTGTTTCTGAGGGAAATGTATGCCTGGTGGAAGTTACGGCACAAGGATTACCTCCCCGTCCATGTTGTCCTGCTACCTTTGCGCAGTCTTCCCTTCCCCACATGTTCTCCTCCAGGGACCAATTGACCTAAAATACACAGTGGGTCTGCTCCAGCATTCCACTGGCGAGGCATATATTTTGTGTATCGGGAAGTGGGTGAAGAGCTGTGTCGAACACTAATCTTATCTTTCTCCTCATAGTGGTTATGAGAGGTACTGGGATGAGGGAATAAACACACAGCGAGGTGGCATACAGCAAAGCTGGTCTAATAATCATAGACTAGAGCAAAACAGGGAATGAATGCGGTATCATGGACATTGTTACAATATTGATATAAATTTAGAGCAGGTAGCTACCTCACAGAGAATCAGAGAATCATTAAGGTTGGAAGAGACCTCTAAGATTGTCACATCCAACCTTTAACCTAACACCATCAAATCCACCATTAAACCATGTCTCTAAGTGCCACATCTACACATCACGTCACTCTCCAGGGATGGTGACTCATCCAAATTGCATCAGCTCAAACAGTACGTATTTGGATTCAGGATATTTGTTCACTGGGAGTGTATCATCAACAGAAGTGACAGTTGATTGATATGAGATCTGGACTCAGGTCTTCCAGCTCTATACCACCAGTGAGATCATAGTAATGCTGGAAATTGTTATGTTCTGACTGGAAGACATGGCAAAGTCTCCGTATCTTTTGCTGTCCTCATTTCTAAATCCACACAAAGCTGTAAACCTTCAGAATGTTTCTGGTTCTGCAGCCCTAACCTGCCTAGGTCTGCTGGTAGTTTAGGGTCAGAGGGCAGGGGGGATGAAACATCTGCATAAAGTTGAAGTCCTCCACAGGAAAGACTGTAAAGACTATGAGGAGTGCACTGTCTTCTCTCTGAGGTGATGCAACAGGGAGCAGCAGGAAGACTAACCAGGGGTAAGGTCTCAGGAAATACTACTTAAGGGTACATGGGAACTATTTTTCTCCATGTCCTCTGACAATTGCAGGTGTCTTGGGCTGAGTGCAGCTTATACCTGCATAAAACCCTGCAAACAGGAATGAAAACTGTGCACAGTGATAAATTCAGAGCAAGTAATTGAGAGTCCACTATTTATTAAGACTTTCCCCTGTGTTTGGTGACAAGAAAAGGCTTTGGTGATGGTATCAGTTATGATAGGCAATGAAAATGGGGCTGGCATCTTCAGTTGGCCTCATGGGGAGATTCGTTTGATCTGATGCACAAAAGCGTTTGCTAGCAACACTATCTATGCTCACAGAGCATGGGAATATTTCTCTGCAGATAGCCAAGAGGTGACTTCCACATGAGAAAACTAAGATGATGAAAAGCTAGACACTGAAATCTTAGCCATTTAAGTGGGAACTAGAGACCGAAATCTGAAAATGCTAGCAAATTGGTGCAATTATGTTGGATCAAATCAGAAAAGCAGCTCATAACACATTAATTACATTAATATAATTGCTTCAGGAATACAAGGAGTCCAAAGGATATTTTCTTCTTTTTTCCTAATACAATAATATTTGAAATCTGTCAAAAATAGTTTCTCTTTTAAAGAAAAAGAAAACCTTCACTGTTGCAGCAGTTACTGCATTTCCCACTTTTCTTAATGTTCCATTACTTTCAGCTAAAAAAAAAACAGGTAGAGAAAAACAAGCATGTCATTGGAGATTGTGTTGGTATTAATGAAAATTTATGTAGTAGTATGTATTACATTACAAGCAAACAGCTCTTTTGCTCTCTGTGCTCTCTTTTAAAGAAAACTCATAAGAAGAGAATTCATAAGAAAGTTGCCTTTAGTATAATGCTCTTCTTCTGTTTCACTTTTGTGCTGGCTTATACAAACACATTTACTCTTGAAAAAGGATTTCTGCAAGGCTGCTTCAGGGAGGGACCAGTGCTTTTGCAGTGCCTGGACTGATACTAAAATCCAGACTGTCTGGATCTGTAACTGGTAACAAATTGAGCTGGTCCAGCAACAAATGTAGAAATAAATGCCAAGATAAGTTATGTTTTTCTCATGTGGAACTATCATTTATGAGGTATGCTTCTTCTTCAGGTGTCGGTCAAAACTGATAATGTGCTGCAGCTCTTGTAAAAGAGGTACATAGAAGCAGTGTCTGTGCACATCCATGTCTGAGCTTGGTGGGTGCATCTCCTCATATATCTTACATCAATTTTTATGAGATATTTTCTCTCCTGGGTTTCTGGATGCTGTTCCTATTATTCAGCTATTTTCCACATTTGTGCTGTCTGCCTACCTGTTTCTGCTGACAGCAATCGATTAGGACTAGTCCTTTGCTATGCAAAATGGAGATCTTTCTCCTCTGAACTTTAAAGGGTGTCACTCAGAACACTTTCTCCTTACAGTTCCTTTAACTGTCTGCAGAGTTTTGCCCCTATTTATGGTGTGTTTTTACTTATGGGCATGCCCATAGTAAAATAGAGCAGAAAACTGACTTTTAGCCATGTTCTCTCTGTTTCTTGGGCCCCCTTTCTCTACATAGCTTGCTATGTTCACAATTTATTAAGGGATTTAATTTTTTTACTTTATTTTTTTTTTTTTCCATGGGCAACACAGGGGAAAAAAAAAAGGAAAAAAGGAATGGGCAGGCAGATAATGATCACAGTCACAAAAGATATGTTTTCTTGAGAACAAAGTCTAAAGTATTCCACCTTAACACCCCTAAATGGGCTATTTCTCTCTGAGTGATGCAGACAAACCTGCATATGTCTGGGCTCCTGCTGTCCCTCATGAGAGTTCTAGTGTGTTGATGTCCTGTTTCTTTTATTGTCCTCCACTAAGCTTTATTCCCTCAGGAGCAGGGGGAGTGGAGAAGACACCACTCAAAGCAACAGCCAGAGAGAGGCCTGTCAGTGCATTGGGAAGTCTTGCCCAGGGGAGGGAATTACACTCTGAATATTAGTCATGCAGATTAGCCCTTCTCAGGGGGAACTCCAGGGAGACTAGCTTACAGCACTCTAACAAATTTTTTCTGGTAGATCCATCACTAAAAATAATGTTGCCCTTTCAATTTTGCAGCACACGGTTTGAAATGAAAAAGTTTCCATGTTTTGACCAGAGCTAAATAAAATGAGAACTTTTTGTACACCTCAGTGTGTTAGCATAAGCAACCTTCTCCTGAATTAGGACGTATGTCCTCAGTGAATGTACACAAAATTCATTTGAGATTTTACACATAGTTTTTATTAGAAGTTTACCCAGTTTTTCCTTTCTGTTTAGCAATATTTTTGATATTTGTATCTTTTAATTCAAAAAGATGATCAGATTTTATTTTATTTCTTGTTATTACCTGTGAAGTAAAGAAAAATGCTGAAGAATGTTCTGGAGAAGAAGATGAAAGAGCAATATTTTTTGTATTTATTAACAGTAATGTGTGAATAGTAGAGGATATCTAAGTGTCGTTATATATGGCTTTGATTTACACAGATATGTGGTAAAAAAATCACAGATTGCCAAAACAGAAATGACACTACATTCTCAGAACTTAAACCAATTCATAAACTTCAATTATACCCTTAAATCTCAACAGCTTGAGGACTTGAGAGGTGTAATTGCTTAGAGAGAAATTTTACCTTACTGAAATAGAAATATTTACAGTTATTTTAATAAATTTCTAATCCAAACCCCATTATAACCTGTGTCACTTCATTAACTTCAGTGAGATTTGAGGATCAGGCCATTTGAGCAAAAGGATGAATAAACAGACTTTGACATTTCTCCTAAAGTGCAGGGTATGTGAGTTTTTTGCCTGGTCTTCCACTGTAAATGCCCTTTCGTGAAACCCTGAGATGTAAATTCAGGGACTAACATCTTCAGTGCTTTGTTTGATCTCCAGTGCTATGCCATGATTTAAGAAGCGGCAGTTTCTAAAGTGCACTTGCAGCTGACTCAGACAGGCCTTTACAGTATTGATTGCAGGTAATGTTTGCTTTATGTACTGTTCAGTACGGTAATCCTAGATATATTGAAAGTGGGATCAGAGATCAGCATAAAATGATGTGACAATGTTTAGAAAAAGGATATACCCCTACCATATCTTTATAATTACAATTCAGGGAAGTTTGATGAGGCCATTACTGTATTAATTCAATCTCTATAAATGTTAAAGTTAAAAGGAGCAACAAGATCATTTTTAATAGGAAAGACTTACATTTGGATCGTAAGAAGTTTCTTTAGTAAAGATCACCAAGATTTCTAATTGATTTGTTTAGACAGATGTCTCGAGTAATTCAGAACTATTCCACTGTTTCATATATAATAAGGTCCATAGTGTAAATTATGTATGTAATCTCATTAGAAGAAATGTTCTTTTGCAGCTATATGCAGTATGTTATATTTATTCACACTATGAGAGATGCCACTTTTAAATCTATCAACATAAATCACTACCACAGCTGAATACTGCACTGTGAGAACCTTAAACTCCAGCATAAATCTGCACTTTTTCCATCAAAGCCTGGTCTCTTTCATACTGACAATATTCCTGATGTACCTATTTATACTCAAGTTATAGGCAGCATAAATTACCAGCTGCCAATATGTGGTGGAATTCTTTTATTTTCCTCCAAGATTATGCTTAGAGCAAGGACTTGGTGTTGAAAAGGAAAGGATCTCAATAAGTCAGAAAAGGTGAATTCTCAGGAGGTAGAGAATCAACAATAAGTTTATATAAAACTGATGCTTATACCCCCCATCAGAGCTGGAGAAGAAACCTCCCAGTTCTTTCATCCAGTGTGTGCAGCTGGGTCCCTACACAAAAATTTGGTTCCTGATCCGTGAACAGATTGGGACAGTTGCAGCTTCCCGTGCTGTGAACCTGCCAGTGGAGAAAGCAATAACAGATAGCAATTCTCTGTTAGAGCTATTAAATAAGCTAATATGGCTGGAAAAATGCACAGTGATATGTATAACATTTACAGAGTTGGTTTTAGTATAAGATTACTCAACTATTCTAGGATTTATAGCTGTTGAACTACAAATATTCCCCACTGTGGACAGAGTTGTGTCAATATACCAATTCATTTGGGAGGTTTTAAAATCATTAGGGAAGGTTTGCAAATGATATACCCTCAAGATTCACTGTGTTTTACCACTGTGATTTACAACTTGAGATGCTTTAGCATGGGATAATCCAAATGCTGTTTAAAGCTCAATCAGTTGAAATTAACTAACTTGTTAATTCCTGACTGATCTATGTCTAAACCCTTTGCACTGCCCAGGATGGTTTATCTTCAGGATCAAGAAATACAGGCTGAAATCCTATAGTCATAGGAACAAAATATTAGTGTGGCTGCTAAACAAAATTAAAAAGAAAGAGTGCCTTGATTACAAAGCTGTTAGTTGTGCTGTGAAACCATGGAACTACACAGAGTAAAATGCAACTACTTTTTAGTGGTATCCTTACAAGTAAAATTCCAATGTTCAAGTAAGAGAATGAAATGTATATTTTCTGAGTTCAATTACACTGAAATGATTGATTGTGATATAGTCCGATGTTTGGTTTTATTTCTGCTTAGTCTCAGTCATTTTTTAACCCCCAATCTTCCTGTTGAAAAACCTTTATGTGACTGATTTTCCTGTGCAAAAGTTGTTTAAAATTCAGGTTATGACTGCATGCATTTTGATTAAGTAGGTCTTACTGTTTACAACTTCAGCATTTGGGAGGGAGTTAAAACCAAGTACGATAGGTTACAAATGGTATTTTATGAAGGGGGTCTTTTCTCTGCCAGCAGCTCTGGCCTATATTCTTGCTCCCACACTGATGGAAGTTTTGGTGTGGTTTTCAACTTCTGATGTCATTCATTCTCCATCTGAACATTGCTGTGCTAGTCCTGCCAGGGAATGCCTGTCGAACACCTGCTGTGTTGTCATAAGTGTCCATGATAGAGTATGAAAAATTTAATGAAACTGTATATGAAACAGTCACTGCATTAAAAAAAAACGAAAAAAAACCAAAACAACAAAAAAAAAAAAAAACCACACCTGAAGAATGTATCTTAAACCCTGGGCCATACTAAATTAATTATGTTTGCTGTCCCACGAGATCTTGTCATCTTCAGCAGCCCAGCAGTAACTCAGCGCCAGCAGTGGATTGACCTACCTTCAGGGTACTTCATACCCTGGAAATGGGAGATTTGTGTAGGGCGTAGGTGCACATGTGCCAGGCACAGTCCTTGGGCTCCAATCATCCACGTATTTGATACCTGCAGGGATGTTGGAATTGTGTCAGCAGCTGCACTGTAGATGCACACAAGCTCTGAGCTCATCTTTTCCCCCAAGTCTCTGAGGAAGAAGAAGAAAAAGCTTGATTTCAAGTCCTTGTTGTGCTACCTGTACATGGGTGACCCAACCCACCTGCAATACAGCCTTCAGGATCAGAAAATACAGGATGAAATGCTGTACTGATGGAACTAAGAAGCAGTGAGAGTCTTATACCCGATTTCTTCTTTTGGGAAAGACAGCCATACACACACTGGCTGGCACACTGCCAGTAAACCCCGGGCCCCCAGGGAAGACAACCAGTTTATCAGTGCCTCAGTCACCATTCCAATTTGCCATGCAGAAACTCTCAGAGCTGCTGCCTGACAGCTCCTTCATGGTGGTTCTGTGCAAGATCCAGCCAGGGACACCGTAACTGCTACAGGAGACCAGAGCTATGCCTTGATCATTCCTTTCTTCCAAAACCACCCCCTGTATTGTGATAAGGCAGCACAGAGATGCAGTGGTGTTGAGAAAATCCCTGTAGTTGAGGAGAAAGGAGATTCCTTGCATCCCTTGCAAGGGATGCTTCACAGGGGACCTGTAACCCCACTCACAGGGGTGAGTCCCCTTGCACATCAGGGAATCTGGTCTTTCCCACCAGTTCACTTGCCAAGTTCCTTTCTATGCTTTGAAAGGATATTTTTTGTTTAAATGGGTAATCAAACAAGTGTATTTGCCATTCCCTCCTCTCTTCAAATGCTTGTTGCTTCGGAAAATGTATTTTATCACAAGCTACAGGGTATAATTCAGTGGGATCCCCCATGCTAATCTATTGACAGTGTATCACTGAAGTGTACTTAAAATTAGGCTCCACTATAAAATGCCATGTGTTGTTTAAGCACTGCCAGCACATTTGCCACTGCCTTGAACATAAACAAAGCCAATCTCTGCCCCAATGTGCTTACAGAAAGGGCATTCCAGAATCAATCCCTGTATGACTGGTACTACTTTGCTGCAATCTGCAATATGCCAAAAAAGATGTGTGCTGTGCACGACAGATTGGGGGGGAGGGGGGAAGGAGGGAGGTGCCCCACTTTTGTCACCCAGAAACTTATCAAACCCTACAACATCTCTAACGAAGCTGCAAAGGGAGCTGCCGGCAGAGAGCCAGGCAGTGACTGAACGCTGCATCCCCAGTCTCACACACACACCAGATGTACCACACTGGGTCAGTGGTGAGAGATCACACGGACACCTTCTCCCTCCATCCCCTCTCCTAGCACCACCACTTACAAGAACCTTTTATTTCTCTACACTGAGCAATTCCCGGCTAGGTTTGCGAGCGGGAGTCATGAACGCAGCCCAGCTCCGTACCTCCGCACCTGAGGAGGGTCCTCTTGCCTCCATCACCGTTTTTCACGCTGGCCATTTCTCCTGCTTGTTTTTACACGACTCTCCCCCTTGGCTGCAGCGGTCCTGAGCCAAGCCCCGGTCTCGGCCCATGCCTTTCTCCATCCCACTCCCCATCCCCATCCCCATCCCGATCCCGATCCCCATCCCCCTCCCCATCCCCATCCCCATCCCCATCCCCATCCCCGGCCCCGGCGCGGCTCGGGGCGAACTGCGGGCGGGCTGTGCCACCTTGTGGATGTTAGGGGAAAAAAAACAACACCGCGCTGCTCGCGTTACAGATTAAAATCTCCTCTCTCATAAATATCAACTTGTTAAACTCTGACTTCAGTTTTAAAAGGCAGAAAATTAAAATGTATACCTCTGTCTCAAAAATTCGGTAATTAGACATAATCCACAGGTGTTATTTTAATGATGCCAGCTCTTCAGACACACGGGCTGAGCAAATGCAGTGTGTTGTTAACTAATTATGTTGTCTTAATTTGCCAATTTAAAAAACTTAAATGTCCTGAACAAATAAAATCATTATCTCGGGTTTCTTCACCGTGCCTGCTGCCTCGCGCCATCGGATGCCTGGCACTCTGGGTTTGGCTGCACGGAGCAGCATTTGGAGGGCTCTGGGAGGCTCTAGCAGCCCTCCGGCACCAGACAGCAATTGGGTTTGCAACCCGGGGACGCTCACACCAGCCTCACTAACAATATCTGATAGTGGCTTTAAAAGCCAGCTTGTCTCCCTCTATTACCTTTCCAACACGTATCTTAATCGACCAGGGAGAAAACGTCGCTCGGGCAGCGTCTCCTGTCGAAGGGAGCTGAGGTGATTCCCCCATCCACCCTCCCTGCTTTAGACAGCAGGCGGGCATGGGTGGCATCTTCCCTTTCAAGGAAACACTTCGCATCTCTCAGTGCCACTGCGGCCAATGCCAAACTTCCATCTAACTTTCTCCTCTCAAAAATGTAAAGTAAGAAAACAAAATCTATGCATCATTTAAAGATGCCCCAGGATAGCTTTGAATTATGCAATCCACAGTTATGTGAGCTGCTGTTTAAGGGATTCTTTGGCTCTTTTGTGACACTGATCAATCCCCTCTTGGTTTTATTTAAAAGACCCAGTCACTGAAGCATTCAAACCACATTATTCACATCTTTCATTCACATGCCTGGAAAAATAATGCAAATAAACACATAAGGAAGAATGAAATATATGCTAACTAGCTACACTTTTCACAGGTTCACCCCTCCGTAGAAATCATTCTGAGAGGAAATAATGGGAGGATTAAAACCAGCTTTCACTCTATTTTAATCCAGGTTCAGGTCATTGCCCTTGTCATTCAAAGGGTTTGTTCCTAAGGTGCAATCAAATTGCACAGGTTGAGGCTGTTGTGCAGAAAGGTCTGTTGCTCCGTGAAAGGCATTCCCTTGGCCTGTGTCTGAGCGCTCCACAGGCTGTTCTAAATTACCCTGGCCTTTAACATCACAAGGTGCCCAGAAAAGAGATCAAGCACCAGTTTAACAGGGCATATCAGCCACCACACCATTTCCTCTCATATCTCTGCTTACCAGCGGCCAGCAGCGGGACCCAGGAGTGGTGTGGAATGCCAGGACCAACTCTGTGTGATAAAGGTGTGCCCGGCCCTCGGGGGGCTAATTATCCAGGTAGGATTTAAAGTGATCACCAGAGAATCCGCTCCCAATGATGCTGTGTGTCAAGGACTGACAGTTCAAGCAATTTTCAAACATCCACAGCTGGGGTATTTATACAGGAGGATTTCAGAGCCATATTAAATTACCTGCCTTGGAAATCCTGGTGCTGAATACAGACTTGGGTTATTGATTTTGGAGGACTCCACACACAAATTCTACAGCCCGCCTTCAGTTAGCCTCCTCCCCTGGGACCAGACATGGAAAATGATGCTGTCAACCCGCTGCCCACCCCTTCCAGAAGCAGTTTTAGCCCTTTGTCTCCCTCCTCTCCCAGCAGCAATCTGGCTTTTCCACAGCTCATACTGCAAGGTTATTTACCACTCTTGGAAGGACAGCTGGGAAAAATTCCTAAGAGGGAGACTATGTCCTAAAATCCAGATTCAGCTCCCCATCCAGCAAATTTTAACCATCCTGAAAAGACAAATGCCCTCCCACAGACATAACCAAGACAAATATATGGCAAGGTACCCTGGAGGATGCTATCCTGGACTGGTATTCTGTGGACCTGGACTGCAGCCTTGTTCTGCCTCTGGCTTACTTTGTATGCATTTTCTCTACCTTGCAGTCAATTTTACAGTAGCTTCTAGCTCAGGCACTTAGGCATTTGAACTGCCAAATGAGGTTTTGAAAGGTGTGCTCACATTTGCATATATTTTCCAAGAACATGTCTTTATTTATGCCTCTCTCTAGTAGTAAATTTTAATCCTACTAACAGCAGGAATAAATGTAGTGGGCAGAATAAAGTAGACTCTAGGAGCCTAACTTTCTTTCTTATTCTCTTCAGACAATATATAGCCTTTCAAGCTTGCCTTTAAAGGACAAAAAACCTCTACATTGAAAAAGGCTTGCTTTTTTTTTTTTTTTTCTGCTAAGCCATAGACAAACTTATGTGCGTCTGTAGAAAGGGAAAAGGAGATTGAAACAGCCTTAAGACAACTGAAGTATCTTTTATTTCCTATACTATTTAACGATGGTTGCTATTACTTTCAGAATCTAGTCTTTTGCAGGTAATAAAAAGAGTGAAAAATCAATCAAAACAACAGAGCTCATTCCTAGAGGACAAAAAATCTTCAATATATAACTGACTGCCAGAAAGCAAGTGTTAAAATATCCTGCATCAGGTAGAAGTGCTGCAATAAGGGATGGAGACAAAACACAAAACTATAAAAGAGACAGTTCACATTTTAATTGAAGAATTGAACAGTGGCTGACAAGGCGCTGCGCTCTGTTTCCGTGGACGCTTTCAAAAGGCCGAGCTGCAGTGCATAACACCTAATTCAGATTGCAATGCTCCTGAGAGGGTTCAGGTACACAAACTGCTTTTATTATTGTTAGTTAGGCATCAGCAATCCACTGAAAGTGAAAATCAGGCTTTCCCCACTAGGCACAATTGGGAAGCTGAAATCTTACTAGAAAAGGTACGGAAAGGAAATATAAGCAGGAGGTTTTACAGAGTCTTAGGGAGAAATTATTGTCATTGCTTCTCAAAGAGAACAAGACTGTCTTTAAAGCCTCAATTCTAATGCCATTAAAGTCGGTGGAAGTTTTAGAGATACTTGAATAGCAGAGGGATTTTTTCCCTTCTTCTGTTTTCCTTGCAGATCCAATTAATACAAAAAGCAATTGACTGATTCACCTATTGTTCAGGTCTCACTTGCCTTGTCGTATGTAAAGCTTGCTCCTAAGGTCTGCAGAGCCATATAGCATCTATCACACTTGTGAGCACTCCATAAATAAGTAGTATGAACTGTAATGAGAATACTAATGAAATGTGTAGCTTTGTGATTGAAAAATCTCCTTTCTTGAGTTGTATTTTTTAAGGAAAATTAAAGGGAAGATTTGTAGCACCTGATGTCACAAAGCCTCCGAAGATAATATATCGGTTGCCAAGCCACAATATTATGGAAACATTGATATTTTATGTGTGACACAGCCTTGTTATTTGAGAGGTATTCCACTGCCAATTAGAGATCCAACAGCTGCCACTGGCTAGGAAAAATTTCATTAAAAAAAAAAAAAGAAAAGAGAAAACATGTGAAAAGGAGAAATGTAGCACACAGGCAGAGATACTTTCAACATGCTTCAGAGGAGCAAAGAGGGGATCCAGCAGGGCACATGCTGCTGACAGAGGAGGCTAACAGAGGGGGGGAAGGCAGAGGGCTAAAAGAGCTGCTGATCCCAAATGCTACCTTCAAATCTAAAACAGGAATTGCCATGTGGCATATCTAGTAAATGAGGCTCAGAGGATTTAAACATCACATCAAAGGCTCTACAAAGAATTGTGCTGGATGGAATTAACGCCAGTGCTTCTGAGTCCTCTTGGTGCTCTGCTGTATGTCTGTCTCATGTAGCGAAGAAAAGGGTTAAATGAAACCACAGAAGCAAGTGACTTCAGCAGATGTCTGACCTACTGCAGAGATTGCTGTGGAGATCTGCCATGGGAAACTGTATCAGGGCACACAGATGAGGCTAATTGCTCCGTGAGGGACAGAAGCCAGGAAATACACACACATTGCAAAAAAAAAAAAAAAAAAAAAATTATTACTTTCTCATATTCTAAATTTGGACAGATCCAAGGGCCAGAGTTTCCCTGGGAAGAAGAAAATAGAGTCTGTAGAAAATCATTTTGCCTTGCATGTGTTTGAACTCTGATTTCAAGAAGCTTTTTGCCTCTCTTTGAATTCAGGCTGCATTAACAAGCACTTTGACTAACATTTAGGCAGGTAGCCAGTAGGGATCCTGACATATTAAATGTCCCTTTTTCCTTATGTATTTTTCACTTTTTAAACATAAGCCTATGAAACCAGGCATATAAGTATTTTGTGTAATAAGACCTGTAAGGTCTCATTATCTCTGCCTTCCATTGCAGAGCCTCTTCATTTCATGAAGATGCTGTGGTTTTGGATTATATCAGAGTGGAAAAATCTTTGGAGCAAAGACACCTTTGCTATGTGTTGCTAGGCTCCTCAGCAGAGTGGATCTCTAATTCCACTGTTATCTCTATTTTTGTATTTTTGGGACAGCTTTCAGCATGCACGTTTTGACAGGTGCTGCTCTTGTCTTCCACCCCATTGAGTCATAACTATAAAATAGTTATTCAGCTCTAAAGCAGCTGGATGCTGATGGGAACCCATGTTTTCACAAAGTGTTTTTGGAGCACAGGTTTAAATTATGAGTTTAATAACATATAATGGCATAGAACTTCTGTTAGTTAAACAACACAGCAGAGGAATTGAATGTATCCTTCTCAATCAGCCCTAGAGCAGCAGAAAGCATTTTATATTCAAGTTTTAAGCAACTTGCAGAAATTATCAGGAGATTCTCTTAGACTTGGTCAGGAGAAGCTTTGGCACTTGATAAAAGGTTAGCAAAGCCAAACAAAATCGATTTAATATTATTACAGTTCTTCCTCTAAAATATGTTGTTTAACAACTTTTGATGCCAAATTTTACAAAAATAAACCACTTTTATTTTTATGAAAACATGAAAAATTTCATTGCCACATTTTTCTGTGAAAATTTTCACTTTGATAGAAAAGCAGCTTTTGGTTCAATTAATGTTGTGAATGCCTCAAAACAGATGTTTGCTGATAAATTAATCTCTATAACTGAATAACCCTTCTGTAAAGCTGTTGATATAATAATTAAAATAAATAAAATCCTTTTATAAACTGTTCCTACATGGACCATCCTTTCTCTAGTACAATCTGTATATTGTTTTAAAAGATTTACCAGTAAAGAGAGTGGGTGAGATAAAGCAGCTCTCACTGTCATTGTTTTCCATTTTTTCCCTTTAAGACTGAATGAACATGTTCCTTTCATGCCAGTGCGAAAGTTTCCTGTCACCAGTCTCTTGATAGTGTCCATACTGTTGGTTCAGTGACTTCAACATTAATTTTGTGGTTGCTTCATTTCTGGGAATACCTCAATTCAGTAAAGCTTCTAGGTGACTGCAAGAAAAAAAGAAATTACAATAAAATTACCAGTAAATGATTAAAACTAAACCTGGACTTAATACAACTGGAATACCATCTTCTGAAAACATCTATAAGCTATAGTTAAGAAAAAAGATATTTCTCATAAATATTGTGCAAAGGAAAGTAAGAAACTATTTAAATGTCCAAGCTCTCTACTGGAATTATGTGTATGTGGGATAACAGCTGTGTAAAATTATTCACAGGTGTAAATTTTATTCAGGTTGAAGCTTCATATTATTCTTGATCATGTCTCATTCTTTCCTTCATTTAGAAATCTCTTTTTGAGACTCATTTCAATGATCAATCTTTTTATTATAAAAATTAAAGTATTTGCTGTAACATTAATTAATTTTTCCCTGCTGTAATTACTAGAACTGAGCAAATAATTCACAATGAATAATTCATCTGCTGAATGCAAGCTCATTTTCTGCTTGCTGAATATCTGGTAGCAAATCTACTTTCCAGTTTATTTGTTAATCAAAATCATCTGATCATTTTGGTAAATATTTTTCTCATGGATTGAACCTGAACATTTCCCTGTGAGCCTTTGATATACAGTGCTTCCTACCTGATCTGCATTGGTACATCGTAATTGGTTTGGTGAAGCATGTGACTTTATTTAATTTTCTCAGTTTGGTCAGTATTACACTCTGGGCATGAGTATGTCAGTATGTGAATTTAAGTATTGTTTTCCTGCCAGTAGAACTCAATTATTCAAACCTCTTTGGGGGAAATACCCCCTAAAGGAAATGTGAATACGTGAATCTATCAAATGCTGAGCCAGTATTTCCAACAATTTAATTACAGCTTGCACTCAGTTTTAAGCAACTATTATGTTATTGAGAGAGAAAATCAGTAGTATCAAATTCTGCAGCCATATTTTCTGGCCTCCAGTTAAAATATAAAGTGTTTCCATGTCATGGTGGATATTAAGGAACACTTTGTGAGGCTGAGAAGTCCTTGCTTGTCATAATGAAAGAAATTGTGCAGATGACGATCAGTACATCTCTAAAGATTTATTGCCTAAATTTGAGAAACTGGATAAAATTTTGCCAGAAGTGAGCACATAGGAAAAATGTTAAGAGATGGCTTCTACTTAAAGCAATCTACTCCTGACTGAAAGCGAGTGGGCTTGAAGTCCTGTAGGTCCTTTCAAATATCCTTATTTTTCAGTTATGGTTTTAAGGTGACACTCCTTACCTGAATGACGAACCTGATGAATCTTGTCCGTACAGTAGTGGAGGCCCATCTCCTGCTACCTGTAGAGCATGAAAAATACCACCCTTCCAACAAATGCACCATCCTCAGCCATACCCTGCTGCCCCAAATAGCTGGGTGGCTGATTTGTGAGGAGACAAATTTCTTCTCCTCCCCGCTCTGCATCTTTGCTCCTTTGATGTGTTTTGTTCTTTTTTCTTTTCTTGAAAGACACATTAAATAAATACTGTCTGCGCTCACAGAATTCGGAGGCATCATGTGAAATAGTCCAAGGGCCGTTTTCTTCATGTTTGCATAACGGGAAAGGAGCAGATCATTATGATATTAACTGAAGAAAATATTCTACCAAGCAGAGTTATAAGCTCTTCACAGGAAAAGGCAGAGGATATTGGGCTAATGGGCAATGTGTAGCAGAGTTCTGCCTACTTGATTCCACAAGAAAAACTGTTGTTATGCTTGTTAACTGGATTAATGAGTTTTTCTTGATTGGCATAGGGTTCTGGTAAAGCAAGAATTAAAAAAGAAGTTGAAATTAACATTACCATTGCTTTAATGCAATTGAAACAATTGCCTTCTCATTCTCCCAATAACCTCTGAATATTAGCTTTAATAAAATAAGATTCCAAAATTTTAAATAGTGTTGTATTACATTCTCAGTTTAATAAAATAACTTGGCATATAACAGTACAGAAACAAGGGAGAGAATATAACACCAGCAGGGTTTCTTGTTCATTAAAGAATTGACTTTTTAAACTCTCAAGCAGATAAATTTGCAGCTTCTCAGCAATAAAGCAAAATAGTACATTTTGTGCTTCAAGATTATTATTATTTCTCAATAATCTTAAGTCACATAATAGGACATTTTACACAGCTGAATGTTTATTTCCCTTTCTATTCCCTTCTCTTTATCTTCATTTTTTTTTAATTTTTCCATTACCTTGGAGTTTCTCAGAATCAATGCTCTGTAAAGCAAACCCTCCCATTGCCTTGCTAACCTTTTGTGCTCTGAACCGGCAACAATAAAAGAGGAAAAACTCATGAAGATAGGACACTTATAATTCAAAGAAATTTTAAGAATGATGTCTTGTTTGTCAGGCAGAAATCTTAGGTGGTCATCCTGGCATAAAATAAGTTTAATTAAAATGGCTGGAGTACCCCTGTGCTACTGATGCCTACACTTGAGCCAAGAACAAATGCTTCCTTTAAAGTCCCTTCCAATGCACAACCCACGCCAACATATCTTAGATATCAAACTACCAAAAGTCTTCCAGAAATATTCATTTTTGTACATTTTTTTTAAGGTAGTCTCTATGACTAGCTGAAATGTAGGATTTTGCATAGTAGATTTATAAATAAGGTGTCATAAAACAAGGTCCAGGAAGGTAAGTGTAGGGCTTTCTTGATCTCTAGTCCTATTCTCAGGCATTAATTGACCTTGAAATTCCAAAGGGCTTTCTTTCCTCTGGTTAAATTGTTAGGAACCACTGCTGTTCTCCCTTATTCTGCAGCATGGGCAGTAATGCCAAGATGTAGCTGTCCTGATGTCCCTAAAGAGCAAAACGCTGAAAAAAGACTGTGGACTGTTATACCTATAATCTGAGTCTTTCATTAATATAGGATTTTTGGGAGGCATTTTTGGATGACAGGTATAAAGATGTGTTCTCTGGACCAGGCTTCAATAGCATAATTACATTATTTGATATGGCTGATAGTGAGTGGACTCAGTGACCCATATATCCTTTCTCAGTCTTCAGGGTGTTGAACATGTGTTCTCCTAAAAATATTTTGCACTGAGTTATTTATTGCAAAATAATTTTTCAGGAGCTTGTTATCTGTCAACTTTAAAGACCTTTTCTTATTTTAAATAAATTCACTGGTATACATTCTCATCATTTTCTTGGTGTGCCTTTTAAAGGAAGTCTGGGATATCACTTACAGGAGCACTCAGAATGGAAAATGACTGTCAAACTGTCAAAATTTTGAAGACTTTTCCTTTGACATGAACTTAGAACTTCTTTCTATTTTTTCTTTGTTTTTTAGCACTTTACATCTTCAAAGTTCTTATAAGCATTTTGTGATCACATTTATTATTTCTATTTATAAAATATGACTGTCTCGAGGACTAACAAGACTGAAATTGGATTTTTTTTTTAATTCACAAACAGTTATTCACTCACACAGAAAACAATATCATCAAGCTGATAAATTCCTTATAAAGCCTCTCCTGCACTCCACTAGTACCTAAAAAAATCCCATCAAGTTAAATCTAAGAGCTCTGAATTAACACTAGACATTGCTTTGATGTCTCTTTACACCAAAAGATGAAGTTGGGAATATTTGAAACCATCTGTGGTTTCAGCTCAGCTTAGACAACCACTGTTGATCAGACAAAGCAACATAATATTTCATAAACTTCACCAAAACACTATGGCAGCCCCATGAGAACCATGCAACGCAGACTGGTACTGCCCCTCATAGAAGCACTTGTGGCTGCAGGGCAGGAACTGGTTTTCTACTTCTCCTCTTCCCTGTGTGCATCAGAACGTGATGAGTCTCCCTTATTACCAAAAAAGTACTCTTACCATCAGGCATTCCAATATTTCTAGGAATGAGCTCTCTTTCCAAAGCCCTGTAGCCAGCAGAAGTGGTTAAACTGCTGCTGAAGCAAGGACTTCAACTGACTTTCATACCTCCAAGCTAAAATGTCATAACCCGCAAACTAAAAAACCAGGCTTTCACATTTATTTCCCTGTCTGTCAAAATGAATACTCAATTATTTACAAAAAGTGGAGCAGCTTCAGCAAGCGAGACTGAAATGCACCAATAGGCATGCTAGAGAGATGGAAAATCTATATTTAAAATCAGAGAGAGAGGGGAGTTCAACCTGCAGCTTGCACTTCCCAAAAGCTGCTTCAAACATCAGGATTGAAGAGACAAGAAAAAGGCGGTAAACAGAAGAATATAGCATAATACATTCACTTTTTTGAATTAATTTCCCTTGTCAATTCAATACTTGCTCCCAAATTTCCTCTGCATTAATATAGTGGCAAAAAATTTTCTGGAGTCAGCCAAGATATTCCCTTCAATCTAAAATTATTTTTAGTTTTGATTCTCAGGAGCTGGGAGAGAAGAAACCAAACAAATTTTGTGTTGACCCAAAATGACTTTTTTGTTGTTGTTTGAACACTGAAACAAAACAAAACAAACAAACAAAAAAAAAACCAAACCAAACCAAAACAAAACAAAAAAAATCAGGGATACATCTCTGTTTTGAAGGTCAACAAGACTCAGCAAGGCCACTAGAAAAAAAAAAGGAGTGCTTCTAAGAAGCAAAGGATATTTTTCCATACATTGTGTGATTCAATCCCAGGAAAACAGCTGTGAGGATTATAACCTTGAGCAAAAAACTTATTCTCAAACTGCCAAGCTAAAGAAATGTAAAGAAGGTGACCCGTAGGATACTTGTAGTCTAAACAGTTAAAGGCGTGATAGAGAAACACTAGTACCATGAACTTCTTCCGCAACTAAACTTAAAGACAGTGCACAGTTTGGAGTACTCATTGCTCAATCTTAATTAGGAAAAGCTCATATTCCTAACCAGTGTCACTATTAGCACTAAACTAAAATCACGTCAGACCACCTCAGATCACCTAAGATTCTACCTGGAACAAGAAGGGACAAGAGAAAAATAGTACGTGTATGGAGAAAATAGATGTAAGCTTCAATAGCCAAAGATAAGTGGGGGAAATAAGGTACCAGCCTCTTGTCTTTACTGACAGAATATTTGCAGCCCAATAAGCTGATTCCAGAAATAAGAGGCTGAGATCCAACAAAGCGCTGAACTTGTTAACTGTAGTAATTTTCCTGTCAAAAGTATCTGGTTTGGGAGGATAAATATCCTCTTACACTCCATTCTTGCAAGTTGTTTTCCCTAGCCCACTGATATTGCTTCCTACAGAAGCTGAATTTCCCTCATATATTTCTCATTCAAGTCTTAATTTTTGCTCTACACAGCCAGGAGATGCAGCTGTCTCAGTAGGAAATTATTGTGAAGTCAATGGAGCAACAGTATTTACACCATATGGATATCCAACATGCAGGCTGGAGTATCACACAGGAAGACAAGCTATTCTACCCTGTCCCTAGCAAAATTTACAGGCATAATACAGCTCTTCAGTATCCCAAAGGAAAATATTTAACATATGTCTCAGGAGACTCATATAATTCCAAATTACTGAAGTTGCTGCTAAAGGTCCATACAGATAAGGAGACCTGGCTAGCTGTTCCAGCCACTGGCTCCATTTAAACAGTCCAGAAAATGGCAATGCTACTATATTATCACATTTGGGAGGCAAGGAGCAGATTAAGAAAATGGGCTGCAGCAGTAATGCAAGTAACCCCATAGCAGCCTTATTCAACATCCCTTATCCCTTTGTATTGGGAAAGCCCCATTCAGAGAAATGGAATTCAGATGTCCCTGGAGAGAGCAAAGGCTCTGCTCTTCCACGAGCCTGTGCCAGTCAAAGGCAATCTGCCTTTCAGCAAGAGGCAGTGTTTTTACGGGGCTCAGCAGCAGCCCGGCGATTATTGAACTCGACGTGTTTCACATGCTTAGCCATCGGTTATTCCTGAGGCTCTCTGGAACTAAAAGTCTGGCCTCCCCAGGTCACTCTGGCTGTCAGATCAATCACACCAGTGTGCCTGCACCAGCAAAGGCAACCTAGGGACTGTCTCCTAGGGCTAGAAGGACAACATGCAGAGCACAAGAAAGGCACAGGGCCAAGTGTTACATGACATGCATGTATCCAGTTTGGAAAACCTCTAATACACCCAAACTTGAACAAAATTGGGTTTTAAAGAGGAAACCACGCTGGGAAGCAACTACACATCTGCAGTGCATACTTCCTTCAAACGGATCCAGGGAGCAGCAGGAGACCTAGCCAGTGATGGGCAGCTGTAATTCAGCTGGAAGAATGGAAGAACTGCCTCCCACAAGCTCATAAAATGGCCATCCCAGAATATGAAAGATAGGCTTGAAGTGAGCCTGAGAGATCATCTTTCCACTCTTTGATCCAACTGCCATACAATATCTGTTTTTCCAAGTATTTTTCATATTTTGGTTTTGTTTTTTTTTTAACTCCCAAAATGGGGACTCCAAATCTAGACACTCAATTCCATTGTTTCTCCTCCCTTAGTGTAAAGACAGAGTCCTTCCTTCTGTGGAAATCCCCTGTATTGCCAGCAAAGTGCAATCTTGGACATGGACAGTAAATTATTCCTTTCTTCTTTATTGCAGCTTTGCATCACTTCAGTTGAGGTATCTTTCCTATGTAGAACACCACTTAATCTCACTGAGCCTTTTTGCACAACATTCCCAGGATACTGGTGCTCTGCAGATTACATAGGAACACAGAAATACCAAAACCACAATCTACTGGAAGCCCTTCTTCTAAGTTCTTTTTTTCCTAGCAGAAGACAGTTGATAGTGATTAAGGTACACATGAGCCAAACCTGCTGGTAATAGCAAGGTGGAATTTTGTCCTCATGTTCCCCATCTCATTGAGATGTCTTAGGGACAGAGGCTGCACTTGCTCTGTGCTCCTTCCACATGCAGCTCACAATTACCTACCTGCGGTGGGAGCAGCACAAGCAACACTGAGTAGTTTGAGGGGACGGTAGGGTGAGAGGCAAGACCAAAAAAAAAAAAATCATAGTTAAGCAGTCATGGAAATTCCATCTTAGGGACTAGTGGTATCCTACCGTGGTTTCACAAGGACATTTGTGACAGAGTAAGAATCACCACTTTAATTATTTTCGATACTCCGCCCCTACCAGTTCAGTGCTCTACATTGTCAAGGCAATGAAAAGGATAAAAAGTTATACAGCAAAGCCATACATTTCCTAAAAAGATAAAATTGAAATATTTGGAATATACCTAGGTGAATGAGAAACTTGTGGCTTTTATTTTGTTAGAATGACTTGAAGTACAGCTTATAATGAATCAAAGTAATCACTTTATTTTTCCTCTTTATAATCTCTTCTCCCCTTTGTGATATATTGTAGAGACAGAATGGGTAAATTTTATTTATTTATTTACTTACTTATCTATTTTTAATGAACTGACTGGACTTACAGCTAATTTCTTGGCAGGTATTTTTTTTCCTCCTTCTACTAACTGACTTAATTGGAGTAAAAACTAAAGTCAATCTATGTTTCAAAAGATAAAACTTTTCCCTGGTGGGAGTGAGAGCAATTCCCAGCATCCTTCAACAGAACAGTTAATTTTCTATTGCCATAGATTTGGAAAGCTTGCAGATCTGCAAATAAGAAAATGTAAACTGCATGTCAATATAGTGTTCTGTCCTGTTTTTTTATTTCTTGATTAGTTTCACTTTAGCCATAAAACAGGAAAGTAAACAAATGAAATCATGAATCTAAAGATCAGTGTGTTATAAAGGAAGCACAGTAATTCAATTCAGTAGACATTACCTGTTCAGCAAATGTTTCATGGATAAACTCATTACCAGAACTGCTCAGGGACATTCCCAATGAGCTATTTTCCATCAGAATATGCAGTACCTTCAAAGCCCTTGTAAAATCAGGTCAGTTTTCCCAAAATTTCATTTTGGTAATAAAAAAGGAAAGAAATTCTCCAGAGGGTTGAATTTCCTTTGATAGTGTATGCAGATCAAAGTATTTTATTTTTTAAAAAATCTATCATAATTTGATTATTTTATTTGTGTATTACCATATTTTGTAGTGCAAAAATTGTCAATTTCAGAATTAAATATCTCAATACTCTTGAAACAAATTGGTTTTAGCTACCTAATACAACTTCAAAGTAAATTTCCTTTAGCGAATTTTAAAATCCTTTGTTTTAATTCTCATACAGAATGCAGCCCAATTGTAAAACTTTAGAACACATCACATAGTGGCGCTTCCTTTCAAATTCCACTTGCAGTGCTCAGGAATATGGTTTAGTAGTGGACATGGCAGTGTTAGGTTAACAGTTGGATTCAATGGTCATAACAGTCTTTTCCAGCCTAAAAGATTCCATGACTCTAACTCTTCTACTCACTACGGGATATAAATCAAAATCCCCCCCTGCACCACTTACCATCTATTTTCGTTCAGGAGAACGGTTTCCTCTGGAGGAAAGTGTGAGAGTTTTCACGTCCCCTTCAAGATAGAGCAGGTCCAGTGAGCAGTTTTAGGAACTGATTTTTGAGGTGCTAAAAAAGGCCTGAAAGTCCCAGATTCTGCCAATGTTCTACTCTGACTTCCTGTCTTGCTTTATATAAAATAAGGATAATTTTTAATAAAGAGTAAAACCAGTCTAAAAGGAAAAAAATTTAAAAATAACACAACCCAGCATTTCTTTAAGTGGTGTTTTACACTGTTTTTCTTGCTCCCATTGCTGTCAATTTCCTAGGACCCAACACTACAAATCAAGTTTAGAATGTGTGATTCTCATTTAAGATTTAAGATGATCCAGTCAGAATCAGAACATACAGTCAAAAGACAAGCATCCTAATCTAATATAAGTGTTACTTGTGCCCTAATAACGTTTGCCATAAGGATGCATTAAACAAGCATACGTCGCATTTCTTCATCCTGTCTTTGCTACTGTCACTCCATTTTGAGGATAAAGTAGTCTTTCATAGGTTTGCTTACTAGACTCCAAGTTTCATTAAGCCTCAATCTTCCTTACTTCTGTCTTCCCTATGGATTTTTCAAAACCAGCTCCCCACATTTCCCATCTGTCACTTTGGGGAAAATCCGCACTGAAAACTTTAAATAGAGTTCGCTTCTTTTTAAAGAGAGTCATGGTGCACCTAGCAAGTATTGTTCGGCTTCACATGAAGAAGAGAGTATGGAAATAAACATAAAGATTCTGGTTTCTGGAAAGGGCTGTTAGAAACCTCTGTAGACTGAGTGTAGCAAAGGTGTTTAATGTTGAGATAAGAAAATGAAAAATATTTCAAGGAAAGAGAGAATTTACTTGAGAATACTTTGAAGACTACGCAGTCAGATGAAGCAATCTAAGTCCTGGACCGAGGAAACAGTTTGCAAATGAAAGAAAAAGGCATGACCAGGAAAAGATTATTCTTGTAACAAAATAATGCAGGAATTTTTTTTTTGTTACTTTAAAAACACACAAAATGCCTCTACTGTGAGTTTTTTATAAAATTCATCAGAATTCACAGTCTGTACACAGCAGATTCCCCAAGTCATATTTCACATGCTCTAAACACTAATTACAATCTGCCATTTAAAACTGAGATGCAGAGAAACTCTATATTGCAACACTTACTCTATTTTAAGAGAATGTTTGGGGTCCTTCCCCTACAAAAAAGAACCAAACAAAATTCTGCTTTAAAAACAAATATTTATTATTCAGCTATTTTTTTGTATTTTAAAACATGAGAATGTAATTCTTCATCTATATTCATACTTAACAGGTGTAGATGTATAGGGCTGACCATATTCTCCAGCACATAAGGCAGTTGAACACATACCACACAAACTTCGCCAAATTCTGCAAAACTGATCACTTCAAATCACAGACAGTTTAGGAAATATGTGTGCATGTTTGCACTTCCAGACACAGCAATAAATATCTTATTCCTCATTCCACATATCAGCTTCCTGAAAAATCCTGGGTAAATTTCAGATTTACATAAATATGCTTTCAAGTTCAAAAGTGTAACTTCCTGAATCTTTCACCTTGTGACTGCTCTGGAGTACTGATTCATTTACACACATTCCCCAGCCTAGTCAGCTTCCCATGGTATTGAATCTGACCTTGTCTCTGTGTGATCAGATCTGTGTCCGAATGTGAAGCAATGAAAAAAGACTTGGATGTAACTGCTGGAAAAAAAACCCAAACAGACAAAACAAAACACACCTCTCATATTTTATTTTAGAGTAAATCATTTATATCATCCAGGTGGGTTTTTTTCTCTCGAATGAATCACAGAGTGGTGAGCTGCATCATACGTGTGGTAGGACATCCTTTTCAAGGTAGCTGGAAGTCTTTGTGCATTGAGTCTGAAGTGGACTAGTAAAAATCCTGTGATTTTTTTGCCCTTATCCTTTGAAACCTTTTTTTACCCCTTTCGTCCTTGTTCTTGTGTAGAGTTTCAAAGCATATTTCTATTCACATTCCCTCCGACAGCACTGTAGAATCAGATTTTTCTAACTCTTTTCCCTGGCATGAGTATTGTTTTACAACTTCTCATTCCCTAATGCTAGCAACCTTGCTGTGGAAGATCCGTGATATCTTTCAGACAGGACAGGAAATATGTGTCAGGAATCTCGCCAGCTCTAGGTGACTCATCACATATGGTGGCACCAAATGAAACAGTTTTTTATAAAATTAATCAGAATTTGTAATCCGTACACAGCAGATTCCCCAAGTCATATTTCACATGCTCTAAACACTAATTACAATCTGCCATTCAAAGCTGAGATGCAAAGAAACTCTATATTGCAACATTCATTTTATTCGAAGAAGAGATTCTCAAAGGCAAAAGGGCTGTGATACGCTTGTCTCACTAACATGCAGGAGGTATTAGGTGCTGCCTGGCTGAAAATTGCCTCTGAAAGTGAGGAGTTTTACTGTGTTTCATATTGCATCACAAATTTTTCATCATGTCATCGCAAAGCCATGACTCTGTTCAAGTTCATTCACAAGGCCCATGAACTCTGGCAAACCTTTTGATAAATGTCTGAGTTTTAAGGCAAATTTTATGTTACATCATCAACATTACCAACAGTTTTAATACACCTCAGTATGTTGAGTCTGTATGTGGCAGCATATGTAATCCAGGAAACTGCACAAATCATTGCAGCCATTCATTCAGGTCTGTGAGCCATTGTTATTAATGCAATAATTTTGTAGTCATTATTGGAATAATTTGGTACTATTATCATCAAAATGTAAGTTTCTTCCATTTTTCACTTTCATGCATTCATCAGTCCTAGTCACACAAAGATTATATTTTTTCCTTCCATTCCTCTTCTTCTCACCCTTTCTCTCCCTTAAAGAAGTTGGAGATCTTTCAGGAAAAAAGTGACATAGACTAGGTCACCTCCACCTCTGGTCCTGACACATATATTAAAAACTCCAATCAGTTATTCGTTTTGCATCTGGTTTTGGACGCATGACACTGTGCACAACCCTTATCTTTCTTGTCAACACTGAAGTCATTCTTCCAACCTCTTCTGCCCTTCATGCCCACATAGTACAAGTGTAATTAATTCTGTTAATTCTCTGATTACTTTTGAATTATATATCTATATATGGTATATATATGGATAGAACTTATATATGTATATAACGAATATTTGTTAAAATAAATATACTGGAAAAGAAAGACAAGAGGGAAACCCAATTATCAGAGTTTAGCACTATCCTGTGTTGTTATTTATGGTAAGTTACATGCCAGCTGTGTGAACACAGCTGATCATGAGAGAAAGTGCCAGACCACGGAGCTCCCAGATTCCAATTCAAGACACTAGTGGGTTTCTAATATGCATCATGCCCACAGCACTAAATTGTCTGAGTAAAAGTAGCAAAATGCTGCTCCTCCGCACAGAAGCAACAACCACATGCAAGCAATAAAATCAGTTTACCCTCAAAGTAGAGTTCATAGCCACTTCTGTTGCCGAAAGCAGTGCTGAAATCCAGTAAAAATCAACACCTATGGTTGAGAAGTTTATATGTTTTATAAGGAGTATTCTCAATCTCACTAAAACATCCATAAAATTCCTTCAACTGATTGTCTTTTACCAGCAGGGTTTGTAGTGTCTAAATAGGGACAATACCATTATATCTAAGAAAACGAATTTTTCTACAGACAATATTTTATTTTTAGGAATACTTTCTGTACACCATAGACTTATCTTGGTTACCAGGTAACCTGTATCTTTTAAACTTTGTTCTGAATTTCTCAAGCACACCTCTATTGAGGATAAAGTATCTCACCCAGGAGATGACACTAATACTGTATGCTGTGCAAAAGACAACTGGGGAACAAGATCAAGCGCTGCACCCATAATCATTCACCGTGCTTCTCTGTTAGCTTTCTCATCTGCTCAGCTCTTCAAAGCATCTTCCCAAGACAAGGGAAGACCTGGGATATCCGTCACACCAGGATCAGATCCCGGGAGACAGCATGGATGATATTGCACCAACTTGGTTTCCTCCATCTCTGTTCCCCTGGAAGTGACACAGTCTCCACAGCATATAAGGTCCTTTATGGACAGTCATCAGCAAAAACGTGGAGGTTCCCAGTTTTCTCTCACTGATCTGTTGGCCACTGAGGTACTGAACCTTGAAATGCGGTTTGTAAATTAGGCATAACTAAACAAAAGCAGCTCTAACTAAAATAGCTCAGCAGCCTTTGCACTCTCAGGTTCAATGTGCAGTACAGTGAAACCCTAGGTGTGCAGCAAGTACCTACTTCATGCTATAATAAAACAGCACTCTGCTGAGTGACAGCACAGTCTTCACATCGTTTGAGTGCATTTGAACTGAAAAAAAAACCCAAACAAATTCACCACAACATAGCTCTTTTTCCTAAGGACATCACATTGGCTACAGATGAGGCCAAAACTGAGTGACACGCCATGTGAAGAGTCCACTTAGAAGAGATTGAACTTCATCAGTGGGGGGATGAGCCAGGCCATGCTGACCGTCTTTCACTTAGCAGCAAGAAGGCAGCTGGGGGATTTCACTGTCTGCTACCACAGCAGATCACAGCAGATAATCTGATTCATAAATTCATCATCTTCTGTTTTTAAACCTCTGGACAAGGACAGAAGGGAGTTTTGATGTCACTAGTCCACTTGGCAAACACTTGGAAGGATGTCCTGAAAAATCATTACTCTGATCAAAAAACACTCATCTAGCTTAGAGCTCAGTTATTCCTAGCCAATTTACATACACTTGTACTTAGGCCAAAATTACTCCTTAGGTTAAGTAGCTCTTCTTTTTTTCCCTGCTGCTTACTGCTGTTTGATGCATTTGTCTGAGCTGTACAAGTTTTAAACTTTCTCTTAGAGGTGATGAGTGCTTTGTCTCCTTGGTCATCTTAGCAGCTCTTCTCCAAACCCATTCTAATTCCTATTTATCATCACTGTAAAAAATGGTTATTTAATGTGAAACATGTTCTAAAGTCTTCCATCTGCTGCAATTATATTAATGGCACAGCAGAAGCTTGATTTCCAGCTCTTACAGTCCTTCCTTTATTGGTCCATACAGTAAGAAGTCAGACACGACAGATGCCTCTAAAATCTGGATTTTTAGGCTTGCAGTTTTTGTATCTTAAAAACCTTGTTTATTTTTAGGCATGGGAAGCTGTACTGGGCAGCATTCCTTTAAATTTTCTTTGAGGGTTCAATTTAGCAGCCTCAACATAGGTGGCAGGGAGTCTGAGTCCATGGAGATGGCATCATAGTCTCCTGTAGTTCCTGTGTTGAATATGCCATTTCTTTGCTGTTGCACTGGGTTTGTGTGGCAAGGCGTTTGTAATGGGGGGCTACAGGGGTGGCTTCTGTGTAAAGCTGTTCTCTTGTGTCTGACAGAGCTAGTACCAGGTGGGTCCAAGACGGACACTCCACTGTCCCAGTCCAAGCCCATCAGTGACGGGGGCAGTGCCTTTGGGGTAACAGAGTTACAAAGGAGAAGAAAAACCTGCACAACTGCAATTGCAACCAGAGAGAGGAGTGACATATGAGAGGAACAATCCTTCAGACAGCCAGGTCTGTGCAGAAGGAAAGGGAGGAAATGCTCCAGCACCAGAGCAGGGATTGCCCTGCATCCCCTGATGAAGACGATGGTGAAGCAGCTGTGCTTTTGTAGCTCTTGGAGGTCCTTGGGGAGCAGAGATCCAGATAAGAGGATGTGATGCCCAAAGGAGGCTGTGACCTTGTGGGAAGCCTGTGCTGGAGCAGGCTCCTGACAGACCCATGTCCCCACGGTGAGAGGAGCCCAGGCTGGAGCAGGTTTGCTGGCAGGACGTTAGACCTCATGGGGGACCCTCGCTGGAGCAGTCCCTTCCTGGGAAGCTGCATCCCGTGGAGGTGACCTACACTGGAGTATTTACTAAGAACTGCAACCTATGGAAAGGACTCGCACTGGAGATATTCATGGAGGACTGTCTCCCATGGGAGGGACCCCGCACTGGAGAAGAGGAAGAGTGTAAGGAGTCTTCCCCCTGAGAAGGAAGGAGCAGCAAAGACGTGTAATGAACTGACCATAGCCCTTTTTCCCCATCCCTCTGTGCTGCTTGCAGGAAGGAAATAGAGAAATTGTGAGTGAATTTAAGGCTAGTGTTTTAAAATTTGCTTTTATTTCCTCGTTATGCTACTCTGATTTGACTGCTAAAAAATTTGGCTGCTAATTTCCAAAGTCGAGTCTCTTTTGCTCATGACAGTCATTGGTGAGTGATCTCTCCCTACCCTTACTTCAACCCACGAGCCTTTTGTTATATTTTCTCTCCACCGTCCAGCCGAGGAGGGGAATGATGGAGCAACTTTAGTGGGCACCTGGCATCCATCCAGAGTCAACATATAGGTACCTTACAGCACATCATATGGCACTAGAAATTTATGTTTGGGCAGCTGAACCACATCCTAGATACCTCTACTGGAGCTATTCTCATCTGAACCAGTCGCCCTATGTAATATGCAAACATTTCCCTTTGGTTAGATGAATTCCATAATCCAATATTCAAACAGACTTGTCCAAAGTGTAGTCTTGACTTCTGGTGAGCTTTTCTGGAGATATTTCTTTAAAATATTTTTCTAAGTTTATTTTGTAACAAATTTAATAGCAAATCAGATTTTTTAATTTATTCACATATTTCATGGTACAAACAGCAACATGAAATACATAATACATATTTTCAGTCATATAAGTAAAGACATGACAATCTACATTGCTGCTAACGTGCCTTAACATGAATAATATGATAGTTAAAATGTTCTAATTTTTGAAGTGTTATTATCAACCATTATTACCCAAGACTGATGGAAATATCTTATCTTTATAGATTAATCTATGCTGTAATTAAAAAATGTCATACTTTTGATCTAGAAAATTACATGACTGTATATTAATCTAAGAAACAGCTTTTTGCAGTATCCTAGAAAAGTGTTTCTCCGCCAACACCAACATTTTGGAAAGACCTTCTGCCCTGGTGGATACATTGGCCCAGATACATCCTGCTCCACTTTAGGCACGAAGTGAAAGTCCTAAATTGTGGTCTGGATTAATTTGTAATTTCTCTCACAGATCTTTTAACTGGCTAAGGCCATAGACAGAAAGGATTGCAGGGGTAAAACAGGATTCTTTAAAACTATATTCTCCTTGAAGACAACAGGAAAATAAATGAAATGTTTGAACATCTGCAGAGAAAGATCCCTTAATTACAGTAGGTCTTTCTTCCTACAAATCTGGAATTTTCTGCAGTTCTGCTTATGAAAGCTGTCAACATCTTTACTATGAACATAAAGAACTCAGAAAATAGTAACTACTCAAATCTTCCTGTATGTCTTGTTTCACCTTAATATATTAACAGATCAGAGCAAGACTCTCTCCTTCCAGCTAATTTTCTCTGACTCTTGCCTTATTGACAGCACAGAGACTCTGTTTCAAAGGCTGTGCATGTATTTGTGAAGGCTACTTCCATGGTCATTACACACCTTCCTACAATAGGTATGATGGCTTAAGGAGAGCCTGTTTTCCAACTCTTACTTCCACAATGAATGGTCTAACTGCTCAGCAGTCAGGTAAAAATTGATCGTAAACTTATCTAACACTCCAGATTTCTCTAGCAAGTTACTTCTGCAATATGGGTGGTGCTTAGGTGTCTCAATAGGGCTTGAAGAAGAGTTTGAGTGGGAAATAAGTGCTCAACTCCCAAGCATGAACATGTATACGTCCCTAGAGTTAGATGCTAGAAGGTTCAAGCTAAGTAGAGAGCTAACTAGTAAATTTAGATGGCATTAAGCTTAGGCAGTCTTGAAAGTTTGGACGATTAAATTGATGCCTGGGACTTAAAAAAGTTTCAAGAAACTAGGTTCCCATATGCAGGGATTTCAGCTGATGTTTCTTGTTATTTTGGGCTACCTGAAAGTCACTAGAAAATGAGGTACCTCTGGAGGATTTTTCAGCCAACTCTCTGAATTGTGAATTGTGAATGTGACTCTGGAGATGCCTGCCACCATTGATTACAGAGTCAATTAAGGTTTTAAGTTAATTATTAAGTTAAGCTTTCAGGTAGATGAGACACACATAAATGTGATTGCTTCCATTATTTTCATACTCCAGGTCTTGAAAGAGGATTCTTGAAATAAGAAATCCTGCTTGATACATATCATATAGATCAAGTACCACCAAATATATAAAGTAGTAACTACACTTCAAGTTTATATTTAAATACTTTGGTCATTATACGATGTCATATTTGGACATCTAAGGGGCAATTTCTCTTACCTCACCTTGACACCTACAATAATTACAATATTTACATATTATCTGGATTCCCTTTAGAGTTAAAAGTGTGAGATAGGTGTTTCATGATTCATCGGACTTACTGAAGCTGTCTAGCTTCAGTTGAGAGGCGTTGCACACCAGAAGTGCCTATCTCCTTTGCCAGTTTCAAAGGAATTCTAAATGGCTAGCTCTGATTTGGATGTCCACAACTCCAATGTAGGAGAAATTAACCTCTCCCCAATTCTACGTGGTGTACAATAGCATAACATGCAATTCTGTGTGTTATGAAATAATAAAAATATACAAAAAGATAAGCATATTTCTAATGGTAATTTTAATTTCAAACTGAAATTTTGTAAAATACTATAATTTTCTTTACAAATGGCTTTGGGGGAAAATAACTTTTAAAAACCCAGGCTCAGAGAACAATTGAAAATTTGGACATCTCCTGTGAAGTAGAAATGTTCAGTTTTGAACAACTCTTTTTACTTAACACACAAGTATTTGCATAGCTTATACTAGCGAGTGATAGAAATATTTGTTCCAGTTCCTTAGAATCAATCAGCTGATGATGTCTAGGTACAAAAAAGAGACTTTATGTGTGGTTTGGAATAAAAGAGACCATGTAATTTTTTATTTTACACTTAAAGACACTCAGCTGAGAATGCCATGCACACATTACCATCCATAATTTAATTTTGCATGTAATTTCATGCACACTGTGAATCCATCTCAAGCCTACTGTGTCTACAGAAATCTCATATTTGGTAAGCAAATCTCACTTAGGCTGCACACCTCGAGTTATTGTTAAGATAACCAATCAAAAGAATGCAGCCCAAAGACACATGTACTAATTTGATAAATTATTTCCACAGATGTATTTATCCCTTGACTAATGAAGACTTTAAACCCCTAAATAAGTGAACAAAGGAGTAATGTTCCCTGAAGCATTTGCCTAAAGTAATTTGAGGTTATTTAGCAACCAGCACAATGCACGAAGTCACTGTAAATTCAAGATTGTGTGCTGCATTCTGTTCAGACTTTACAGAACTGGCAGGGAACTGAAAGAGCAGTTCATTCCCTGCTTCAGTGATTTCTTACAAGGTAGTTTGCCATAGAGCTTGCTGGATTTTTTAAAAAGGTTTTAAACCAGAAAAACGTTAACCTAGCAGGTGACATATATTGAGGAAAGAAAGTACTGAAAAACATTGTGCTGTATCCCCCTTTCCCTTCCATTTATTTTCACTTACAGCTCTAACACAAGGCTCAGATTTTTTAGTAGATTGGCTTTGTAATATATCACCTGCCTTGAGACTCCAGTGCAAGGTTACTCTGCTTCCAGCTCCCACTCTGCTTAGATGGAGTTTAGAAGTGTTTAGAAGAGAATTGCTGGTTAATCTGTGCAGACCCATTGGAGTGGCCCAGCACGTTAGGACCATATTCTACCACAGGAATCACACCTGCCCCTACGTCCAATATCAGATGCAGCCTTGGACTCCACGTGGAAATCCACTGAGTTGCTAGATGAATGTTCTCTGCACACTCCCACAGGCCTGATGCACCCAGGCTATACTTGTCTTACTGCACATGCACGGCTGCCTTGCAGCCACCACATGCTTGTCAAGGTGAGTGGAACTCCACTGAAGACCAAACAAGTCATCAGAAGTCCTTGATATAGGAGCAAGAGGCAGAAAAGACAGTTTGCGGTTTCTGGTAGTTAAGAGGTGACGTGGTTTCACCTCAGAAACGGCCCCACTTTGCAGACTGGCCATCAGATTCACTGCGGCTGGGAAAAGATTTGAAATGTTCAGAGAACTGGAACTAAATAAATATTACGGTTTTTTCGTATCTTAATTAGACATGCTTAGGGCAACTATTTAGATGGACTAATTATAAATTAAATACTGCTTCACCAAGATGTTTTTGAAATAAGAGTGGAAGTTGTGATGCAGTCTGAAGGTATTATCAAGCATAATTGCAACATTAAGAAGACTACAGAGAATCTATCATTTGTGAAGGTTGGAAGTTACAGTGTTGTGTTACTCGAGCAAAATAGCCTCTTCTAACATCTTCACATAGAGAACTGTTAAAAGGACTGACGTTTAGCTGAAAGTAAGTGAAAAAGACCAGTAGATTATAAGATTGAAAAGCATGCATGAAGAAATCTGTAAAAAAAAAAAAAAAAAGGAAAAAATATTCTCAGAAACCTATTCAGTGAATAGCAACTAAATGATATAATTTGTTTAGACAAAACATTAAAATTTTTTTTAAATAACAGTAGTTTTGTGACATGATAATTTGAAAATTTTTATCAGTGTGTGAATTTCCTGTGAAGCCAGTTTAAACTCTCCTCACAGGTATAAAAAGATTATGTGCTCAAAGTAGGCAAATACACACTTTCTTCAGCAATCAAAAATCATTTGCAGGTTCACAGTTTTACAGACCTATTTTAAAAGGCTCACAGTCTAGTGTTAAAAAATGTGTGAAAATAGGTAATTTTCTTTTTTCCTTTTCCCCATATTTATACGAAATCTGTTCTGTAGGGTGCAAAATTCAACTAAAAATTAGCTAAATATAATTGTAAATAGAAGTAAAGCTGCAAGAAAGTTAATAACACATTTTAAATACACAAAATACTTAATAACATGGGGAGTATGTTTCACTTGGCAGATGCTGCCAATTCATATGCAGCATTACTGCTTCCAGTGAAACAAACTTGCCAAGCACATCTGATCTCTGGTTTAGATATCTAACAATAGTATTTTCAGGGAAGAAAATTTTTCTTCATCTTTTGGGATGGAAACATCACCCTTAACTTTAGAAAACCAGGATTGTGTATCGCACCTCAGGCTTTGACTGGCATTGCAGCTCAGAGTCTGCTGCTCTGAACCCTAAAGTAGGTAAATTAACTGTGCAAGATTTTAATAAACAAGGAAACAAAGACAAAAAAAAAAACCAAACTGCTACTTTGGTAAAAATAGAAATCCACGGTTGGAAGATGGTTGCCCAGAGAAACTGTGGATGTCCCCATCCCTGGAAGTGTCCCAGGCTAGATTAGAGGGGGGCCCAAACAACCTGATCTAGCAGGTGACATCTCTGCCCATGGCAGGGGTATTGGAAGTAGACGATCCTTACGGATCTTTCCAACACAAGCCTTTGTATGATTCTCTGATGCTATGAAGGAACAAGTAGAGATAATTAAAAGCTCTGTCCATTGGCTAAGCCTTCTTCAGCACCTTGTTCTGGTGGGAGGGTGGCGTCAGTCCTTCGTGACCATCCTGTCTGTGAAATACTTCCCCTATGAAGAAAATGTTGTGACAGAGGTACCTGGCACAGAGCTAATGAAGAATGCCATGTGTGGCCGTAGCTTCAGTTTTACTGACTAGCTCACTACTCTTTGGGTGCCTCGAGAGCCAGGACCCCTGGAGTATCCCATTCCTTCATCAGCACCAGAGGGAGGTAGGAAGCTTTGAAGGCACAGTAAATCAAGACATCCAACTTGGAATCTTCCTCTAGAGGTTTTTAAAGGCTTCTTCATGAGATGTCTAAAAATTTTTACTAAAGCTCAAAGCCAATGTTAAATCAGCTGGTTTTCCCTCTGGCCTCGTCCCAACATCCCTCATTAGCAACAGGCACAAAAGTATGGATAATATTTATTGTATGTATGTGTTGGAGATACTGTCTGCTAAAATCAAGAGAAGACCTTGAGAGCTGAAGGAAAGCTATAGAAAAAATATACATAAATAATGTATCAGAGAAATTGGGGATTTAATAAGTAGAAAAAGTCTCAGATAATAAATTTGACTTTTAAACAGGAACAAAAAATGTCACTCTTACTTGAGCTGGATTTTAATGCAATCTTCAAGGTGTAAGAAGTGTGGAAAATCAATAGCAAATCCCAGTGTCCTTATGCTGAGATATTCAAAATGTTAGCTCTAATGGGAGTCATATAAAAGCAGCCATAAACCAGTGCTGATCAGTTCACACATGTGCTGTAAAGAGATACAGTTCAGAATTTAAATACCTCATACATCTTTTGTAAAAACCTTCCCCCCCTACAATAATAAGTTTAAAAAACATTGCAGTCTTTCTCAAAACTGAGGCCACAGATGTGAAGATAGATAATTTTTGAGAAATTATTTTCTCTTTTTGGGTAATTATCATTAATGAAAGAAAAAAAAATTCTTAAATCCTAATAAATCAGAGACAGAATTGACTGACCATGCATCCAAATTGCTGCATTATTCACACTGGAATTACTCCAAAGATTAGCTACAAATTGAATTTATGGTTTCATTTTTCATAACTACTGTGTTGTGACAGATGAGAGGAATCTCTGAGAAAAATGACAGTGATGGACCCCATTTCTTAGTTCTCTATCTCCAAGACAGAACTAAACTATCTCTATTTACTGTTAGGTTTTGTACAATCTATTTTGGCAAGCATAAAAAGCTTTTATGAAATACAATATATCCTATTTTATACACCAGTCAGTAAAAAAAAATCACAGAAAACCTCAACATTTCGTTTGAAAAAGGAAGCCAATCAAATTAAAGTGAAGTTTCACAGACACTGTACAGACAAAAATACCACTTTATACCTTTTTAAAAGCTTGCACTCTATCATCACTGTGGATCTTACTCTCTTCCGAGGGATCCTCAATGTTTGTGTAATATGTAGCATATGGAACAAAATTAACATACAAGTGTACCATGAAGTGGCCACACCACACCAGGTTTTGGGATCTCTAGGATGGGTTGTTTTGTGCTCTTCTTGTACTGTACCTAACAGAAATGGAGCCGGACTGTCCAGGGTATTGTGGCAATACAAGCTACAAATAATAATTACCACAATAATCTCCAAGTTCAACAAAGCTTCTGGGCTAGTACATAAAAACTGAAATACTAGACTGCCAGATATTAGAGACAAATGTTTTGCCCTGAAATGGCTCTTTTGTATAACTTGTATCAAACAAGAAAAATAAAAACATGGGGGTTTTTCAGGTTTTCAAGCTGGGTTTGTATAGTCCAGGCCTCTTGGGCTAGAAATAATTGAAAGCAAGTGAGAGATTACACTAAGGTCACAAACACAGTTAATGCCTGAAGCTTTTCAGGGACAAAAAATATGGGAACATTAATAATGTAGGTTAGATAAAGTCAACACAAGTGCTACAGAAAACTGCAGTTTAGGTATTTCTAGCACACTCACTGAGAACTTGAATTTTTCTTTCATATTAGAAAAATATGGTTTAATAACTGCACTAACAATGAAAGGCCAGAATTTTTCACACCTATTCATATTAACATTGAACATCTTTTCCAAGCAATGTCACTGTCTCTGGTGCAATCTCCTAAGTTTGAAAAACAGGAGAATCAATCCCACAGCTCCCACAGTCTGTGGTGCAGGGTATGGTTTTGGTGCATTTTCGCTTAGCTTTTGCAGTACAGAGACTCATTTAATGACTCCACGATGAGCACAGGAATTGCAGCAGATCCACTAGCTCTCAGAATTTCTAGCTTTCTCCCAGAATTCAACTACTAACAACACCAATAACAGTGACATTAATGATAATTGATAGAGATTGCCATTCAGTTCTCCAACTGCATTGGTATTCTTCCATTTTACAAATACCAAAAGCCAGGGATAGAAAATATTTTGCTCAGAGTAATTCAGCCAGACAGAACCCACATCTCCAAAGTCTCAGTCCACCACCATTCACCAGGGTCCTCCAGAAGTAGACATGAGTATTTTATGCAGAAATTCATCCTGCATCCCATAATGTGTTTCAAAATGTTGCTTTCCTGCTTGTTGAAATATTTCTTCATAAGATAAAACAGAAACCTGGCAGGGGAAGACAGAAGATAGTGCCTGCTCAGGCCTTGCTCAGATGTGTAACTAGTCCATGGTGTGCACCCTGGTCCAGGAGCAGGGTAATTCTCTCTCCCCCTGAATACCCCAAAAGTTCCTTGTCAATTCCATATACATAAAAAAATAATTCCATTTGCCGTCCTGATATCATGATAAAAACAATGGCATAAATATGCAGCAGGATAGATCAAGGAAGAAAAATTACCTGCCTTTGATGATAATTATATATAACTGTCAAAAAACTGTGCAGTTTTCAAAGCACTGCACAAAAAAGTTAAACTAATGAATCAACACAACACCATCCTAGTTATTACAAAGCAAATTAGGTGATGTTAGCCTTGTTTTACATAAGAAAAATAGAAAAGGAAGGACCTTATGTTTTAAACTTGGCACAATTAGAGCAGCACATTTATGATTGCACGCACACACTTTCTCTATGGAAAAAGAGTCCTAAATTGTTTATTCAAGGTCACAAAGAAAGTTTAAGGCAAAACAAAGCAAAAACCAATGCTCCGCCTAATTTTTAGGCCTGTATTTTAAATGAAAGGCGCTCCCTCAATATGCACACAAGAAATTGCTAGTCTTATTCTTCTAAGTTTTTCACTTTGGCAGATACACAATCTATATGCAAATAGTTATGCACTTATTTTTCTGTAACCGCATAAGCAATGATTTGAACTGGCTGCATTAGGGAGCAGCATGAATTTGGCAATGGAAATTATAGTTGTGAATATTTTCATGTCCACTCTGTCACAGCCTTAAGAACCTATTTTGGCACAACTAAACCAATGGATGCTGAATCCCAGTCAAACAGAGTGTAAGTATCAGAAGGACTGTCTCCCACTTTTCAATTTGCTTTCATAATAGAGCATTTTTCATGGAAGAAACATGATCAATTTGGAGCAGGGATAACATTAGGTACTTCTAATAAGTGCCTCATTTGACCTGACTGCTGCTTTCTTTAAACTTTGAAAATGTGGTTGTGTTTAAACAGAATTATGTTGTGGGAGCATAGTTTGCAAAGAAACACATAGGAAAACTTACAGACCATCTTCTAACTTTCTCAGTTAATTTCTACTGTATCTAAAAAATTGGTAACTTCATTAACCATTTTATTCAGACATTTACTTTGTACTCGTTTAATTTTCTATAATACTTTTTAAAAATATTGACTATTAAACTGTTATTATAGCAAGTAATAAGTTACATCATTATATGATTGCACACACTATATTGTCTCCTGTGATGTTTCTCTATGCTTACTAACAGGATTACTTTCTAATATTATTTGAAGCTACATATCTTCATATCCAACAAAAAAAATGGTGTAATGCTCAACAGTTCAGAAGAATACCTACTTTTGGCATACTTTTATGAGAAATGTACAAATTTAAGCCTTTTTAGTTCGGAGGTGAAAACTACATGGAAGGATCAATAAGACTAGAAGAATGGAATACCTTTCTCCTATTCTCTAGCCAGCTCCTTTTCAAAGTGCTCCTAGGACTGCTCTTTCTCACTTTACAAGTACAACTGAGTAAGAGCATCTGTGGTACATGACGCTGAGGATGACACACATTTGCAGATCTGCATCACCCCATCCCTGAACATTATGCTAGAACGTTATCCTTCGTTAGGAGAGAAAAAAAAAAAAAAGATAAAAATAGAATTATCTAAATGGAAAAGTAAGTGTTGAATGGTAGTCCCATCACAAGTAGGAGAGGGAGAAGAGACGTGAGCAACTTAACCACTGCATTTACAGTGTCTAGACACTGCAGCATTTCAAATGTCTAATTTAGAATTATCCTCAGTTAGAGGCAGATTGCTCTCATGGCTCTCTGTTTCTTGAGCTGTGTTCCTAACAGTTTTTGCAGTTTGTAGCATTAGACTTTTCTGTTTTGTTCTGTTTGCTAGTTAGTGTGTTTTTGCTGTATTTGTTCCTGTTCACAACAATAAACACCAAAATATCATGACAGTGGTTCCCAATGTGACAACACTTGGAGCTATCAGTTAAAAATGTAACAAAATCTTAGATTACAGCCTATACCATCCAATTTTTGAAACTCAGAGGATCTGCACAATTCAGATAAATAACACAGACATCTCAAGTGTCTGTCTGTGTGTGTCAAAAATAAATGAGAATTGCAAAGCTTTTTCAAAAAATTACTCAACCAAGAGGTTCAAATGTTTTTGTAAACTAGCAGATTTCACCCCCTAAAAATATGGTCACCGAAACTGACCTAATTCTGAAGGTCACATGCCTTCCTTAGAGCAGAGTAGTTTGCTGTAAACACAGATCCTGAGTCTGGATCATGCAGATTAATCACTTTAATTCTGGAGTTCCGCCAGTTAAACCTCCATTATCAGTCAAAGTAGCAGTTGACACAATAACAGGATTATTTCCATTGGTTTCAATCTGTAATTCTGAGGTGATTTGTTCTTTCAGACCTTTTTCCATTTCCTCTTCCTTTAGCTTCAGAGTTATACATGACCAAAAAAAAAAAAAAATCCATCTCCACTCAGAAAGTTCTCAAAATTGTTTACTACATCTCTGTGTAAGTCCCTGTGTGGAACATAAACAACATATGAAGCCTTGAGTGAGCCATCTTCTTTGGAGGAAATTCACAGTGAGAACAATGTTCTGGGACAATTCTCACAAGAATAAAAGTTACTGACTTTTTATGTGGTTCTCATTTTAGAATATCCTGTCTTGCTTCAATATATCACAGCATGGAACTCCACTGTGTAAAATACTTTTCTAGTCAGTGTACACACAGTCGTTCATTAATTAGGAGCTCAGGATCTTCTTCGCCCCAACAGAATACAATTTAAGAATTTTGTACTATGGAAATGTGCTAATGAGAACTATAAAACAGCAAATACTGTGATATTCACTGTGCTTTCAATTTTCTTGCGTTTACTGTGAACTAAAAAGAATTTTAGTCCTTAAGAACCTGGTTTTACTTTTATAAGGCCAAGAAGAGATTGGAGATTGACTTCAGTGACATCAGACATATTGTCAAAGGTAAAAAAAGCAAAGATGAACAAACTGAACTTTATTGATTGGAATTCACCAGTAGAGAATTAAATATAGTGCATTTTATGCATAAATATGCATTTTAAATGCATTAGAGTATGTACAGTGTAATTAATAGACTACTTATGTATAGACCAATTTTTCTTTCAGCAAGGATAGAAATCTCACCATTTCACCCTCTCACCCTCTCACTTCTTAATCTCATTTCAAGTAGTTTTGATTTTTTTCATCTAAGAGGAACTGGAAAAAAAATGAAGTCCTTTTCTATGAGGATCCAACATGCTCTGTTATAGTTGTCCTATTATTGAAACTAATGCTGAGTGAGGGCAGCACTCACTAGTTTTGCTTCACAGTGTTATTCATGGATCAATTAAAGTTAGCAGCAGAATATTTGTCAAAAATGTATCCAGACCAGTAGAGATTATGTGTGGGGCAGAGGGGAAAAAAAAGCAGTTCTCCATTTTTTAGGGAATTAATAATCAATTTTTATATCTTCAGTTAAATTAGGAAACTGATTTTTTCCAATATATGTAGAAGTCATTTTGACATATAGAAGCATGGCAAAGTAAGACATATTGTAATAATTAGCTGAATTATTCCTGGCATGCCATGAACAATTACAGGATTAATAACTACCCAACCAAATAGTGTTATGTTGGAATAAATTGACCGACAAGGGTTTTCAGTTAGGAAATGAAGCTCAGATGGATCATCAATAAAAACTACTGCAGAGAACATACTTTTGAGAACTTCAGTGTTTTACATTTACAAAATATGGATGTGATAACTGTGCTTAATGACTGGAAGAAGCAATTTAAAAATTCATTTAGATTATTTTGCTCCCTTTAATTGCCTGGTCAAAGCCACCGTCTTTGACAGACACACTAATGTGCCATGCAACCTATATTTAATTTTGTGTCCTGATCAAAATAAAAGACCTGATGCAGCCCTTAATTAACTCCCTGCCTTCTGTACAGTTTTTACATTTGCAATTCTGCTCAGTTTACTGCATGTGACAATGGGTTACTTATGGCATGCAACACCCTGACATAGAATACAACACTGTTTATTAGGAAAAGTGCAATATGCTAACTCAGACTGAAATTCAGCAAGGTATTTGAGTACATTTCTAATTTAGTGCTTGCAAGAAATCCCATTTGTTACAACATAACTACTACTACTTCCAATTAAGCCCACAGTTTACTACCTGACTGAATCAAGATGTTAATTCACAATATTGGAGCTTTTCCACCCTTTTTGTAAAAGTTAAGCTTTATATCGACAGCACAGGAGGTTAAAATACATATTAAAGCATGGGTATTGGCACAGCATAAAAACTAGAGCAATACAGCTATCCTGGAATGCTCGTATGGACTTAGAGCTGTGTTTTAATTGTTTCACTAAAGCTAGCAACAGGAGTCTTATGCTGGGTGAGCATTAGCCCAAACCTGTAATTTTATAGGCCCTCCTAAAAGAGGACCACAATTAGTTTTTCTGACCATGGCTTTTTATTTTTTTAGCCTATGAAAGAACACTCTCCAGTTTTTATGCTATTTTCAAAGTGCGCTCTTTCAGAAATGAACAAAAGAAAGACTTCCATTAACTCACAATAGCAGGTAATATTGACCCATTATGTCAATGAAGAGTCTCTGAAAATGCTGCATTTTTGTGGGCTCAGGAAGCTGACACGCAGCAGGCTCTTGCAATTCTTGAAGCTGGTTACTGCACATCCTGTTAAACACAAAACACTTGGCGAGGAGAATGCAACAGGGTCACAAGACATGACATTAGGGGGCTGGGCAGAGCCTTAGGACTTGCTGTTCCAGACTTTTGTGGAGGTGGGACCAGGCAGACAGCAGCATGGACCACAGAGAAAAGAGGCGCTTGGACTGTGAGGCTGCCTTGGGAAAGCTTCCCTGATGGCTGATCCATTAGGGATGAAAAAAGGCCTATAGAAGGTGGTAGTCGAGCTCCACTTCATAACAGGAGTTCCCAGGAAACAGGACAGCAAAATCAATCCACAGACAAAAGCAGTATTGTCAATAGCTACATGCAAGGACAGTTTACTTACATCTTTGCCTTTTTTTTCTGCATTTTAGATCTTTGAGAGGAAAGATGTGCAGCCATAGATTAATTTTTCCTTGAAAGTGTCCTTTTTCCCTCTTCTTGGAGTTCTGCCCTGACTACCTACTCAAGGTTCAGGCAAAAGTTAAGCATCCTCATTAATCAGATCAGACTGAACATTAAGTGCTTAATCACATATTTTCTTATGCCTGTAAGAGCAAACTGTCAGGCTACACCATACAAATGAATTTGGATACTTTTCGACTTACTCAAACAAGACTTCCATAGGAAGCTGCATTGCTTGTTTGTCTTTCTAAGCCCACCTGCTATCCCAGCACTATGTAAATTTGAAGTCTTTATGAGTTTGATTCTTCGTGTTTTCTATGTTCTTCAGAACCATGTGTTGCCAAGATAAATACACCTTCTAATCTGCAATGTGACTTCCCTGCAGTTTAAAGCTTCCTCTCCCCTGTGAGCCTCCTATCCACTCTTGCACATAATGGGCAACAGATAAGAAACTAGCACCAGAAAAAAACAAAAACAGTTTTAAAAAATCACCACGCACACACACAAACCCCCCCACCAAACAAAAAAAAAACAACTTAGTTTCCAGCTTTGAATGCGGAAGAGGCTGGAAGATCATATGCTTTTTTGAAAAAGGCTTCCATGTGACTCCCGTCTGCATGCTGCTATCATCATGCAAATAATAATGAAATACTACACCATTCAGCTAAGAACCCATTTACTGCAACAAAGGTCAAGTTCACAATACCCTGCAGACCAGATATATATAAAACTGCTGAGATTTATTTCCCTTCTAGATCAGTCCATTGAATTTACATACTTAAACAAACTAGCATCTAAATTTGTCTCCTCGTCATTGCTTCTTTTATAGTCCTCAAAGGAAATTATTTTAGTTTCACATTTTTATCCTGCATATCCAAGCATATCCTCACCTTGTTGCTGTAGATTTAGAGACCATTATCATGCATGGTTATATACCTGCTAAATTGACTTTGGTCTTTCAATGTGATCTAAATTGTGTTTAATCTGCTCCCTTAATACTAATGGTGCTCTAAGAGGTGAGCACTTCACAAGCTGAGGAACTTTAATTTGATGCCTTTTGTATAGCCCAAATCTTCACACGCGTCTTTATATGGATAAAGGCTCTGTACTTTCTGCATCAATATTGTCAATGCATGTGTAACCTTTAGAGCACTCTCCCTGCAAAATTATTTTTTTCCCCAGAGGAAAGACAAATCACTCATTTAATTATATATTTACCCCCTTAGAATTGTCTTAGGCTATGGCTATATGACACAGCACTTTTGCCACATCTAGCATACTCACTGGTGGGGCTTTTTTGGGGGGGAGGAAGTGTTTCCACAACTTTTTTATTCCTTTGGGGTATTCCTACTCTGACAGATTTGAGAATACTGTTCCCAGGTTTTCCAGTTGTAATCTATTTTCCTGTGAACATAAAGGGGGTAATTTTCTTTCCTCATAAATGTCCATGTACAGCACCTAAAAACCACATACTTAACACAAACTACAGACACCCTGGCAGAACAGAAAAACTAGAGAATATTGGGATAAAATCTAACTGTGAATCAAGTTATCTTTTGCTCTGCAACTCAACAAGACTACACTAATTGTTTTCACATCCCCTGCTTTTGTGTATTTTATTGTTTGACAGCTGTACAAAGAGCTCCTAACCAACAAGAATCTACTGCATACATATGTACCAGGAGGGGCTCTTTTGTTCGAGTCATTTCCAACAAAAGGGAAAAAGAAAGAAAAATTTTAAGACACTAACATGAAAAATTAACCCAGGTTAAAAAAAAAAAAAAAAAAGTGTGCAATCTTCACCCTTTTCCACTCTAAAACAACCAACCAACCAACCAACCAACTAAATAAATAAATAAATAAATAAATAAAAAGTACTCATTGGTGAGATTTGTGGTGTCAGAGAAGTACAGTTTTCTTTTCCTAGAAAGAAGGGACTGATTACCAGTGGGGTGGTGGTGAGCTGTAGGTGACTTTGGAGGTGTTGGGAGGTTGCAACTGAAATATATATCACTGATACTGTGACACCCCAGGGAAGATGAAATCTAGACTAACGCGTCTCCGTCCCTTGGGCTGGTGTGGCTAGCTTGCCCAGGGACAGCCGAGACCGACGTTATGGCCAAACCGCTGCC